>BTHU01000010.1:87289885-87584885 GCA_036184795.1 Tokudaia tokunoshimensis
CTCTGTGATGCCGCCAGACCCGTGAGACCAGAACTCTCATTGTTCCCTGTGATATATCCTTACTACCTTAACTGACTTTTCGCAAGATGGATTCTCAATGCATGTGGAACAAAGGGTATCAGCTTGGGAGTGGGGAACAGGAGATGAGGGTCCAGAAAGTCAACAGTCACAGAATGGACACGCCCACATTATGGGAGGGACTCTTGCCAGAACACAGAAGCTGACTCATGAGCTTTATTTATTGCCTTCCTCTGCAACATACAGCCGCTCTGGTGTGACTCCTCCAGGACTGAGGTGTCCTTAGCTCTAGAAATTTGTTTCCTCAAGCATACATACCTTGTACACTTGTAGGGTGTCAGGGGAACATAAGTGTGAACAGTGGAGCTGAGAGGAGGGAGTCCAGCGGACAGCCCACATCTTGTTTTGTGCTAGTGACGCCTGCCAGTCTATTGTAAAGAGCTGGCCATAGCTTCCATGATAAAGCCTCAAGTATCTTAATCATCAAATCAATGTGGGCTTTACACAGGCTCACAAAGGAGATGTGAGGCAACCAAGAAAACTCCAGTCACGGCTAAGTAGCTGTGTCTTCTGTCAATCAGAATGCCCATTTGTACTTAACCATCCTTAAAGCTACAGCTAGGTTATGCCTATTATATAAAACTCCAGGCCCCCTTTCCACATATGCAAACTAAAGAAGCCTACACCCTCTCTTCCCTGGTGGGATTTTCTAAGTTAGGAAGGAATACCTTAAAAGGGAAATTCATCCATGATTTGGAAGTGTAAAGGGGTAACATTGCCCCATGAAGATTTCACATACTTTGTGACTATTCATAGGATCATCTTTTAAAAATCCACCACACAGAGCTCACTATGCTTCCACTGAAATTTAAGGCGTCATTTCTGTCTTTGGAATATTTGCTTTATTAAATAAATTTCGACTTAAATTGTGCCTCTGTGTCTGCATCCTTTCCTTCTGGAAGACAAGGATTGAAAGAGCCCCAGAACAAGACGACCTGACTGAGTAGGCTTCTCACCTCAAATAAAGATGCCCCAGTAAACAAAAATTATTGTTCTCCCTCATTTCCAGTATATCTGCCATAGGTCAGGAATCCATGTACTCATTTGGGGACTAGGCAGGAAACTTAAGTTAGCCAGCAAACTCGGTCTGTGTTTGTGACAACAGATCAAGGGATGCTCTTTTTTCGTTTGGATTATGCTTAATATAATATTTTCCAGTTCCATCCATTTTACTGCAAATTCAGATTACTTTGAGATCCCATCTCACCCAGAATAACTATCATCATGAAACAAATGACAAGTGTAAAGAAGATTCCAGAAAAATGAGACACCATTCACTGTTGGTGGGAGTATAAACTGGTGTGACTATTATGGAAATCAACTTGGAGTTTGCTCCAAAAATTAAAATTAAAACTACCATATGACCCAGATATATGACTTCTGGGCATGCACCCAAGGGACTTGACATCCTATCACAGGGACTTGCAGATCCACATTTATTGTTGCTCTGTTTATAATGGCAAGGTGATGGGATCATCTTAGATGTCCATTCCCAGATGAAGGGTTAATGAAAATGTAAAATATACATAATGGGGTTTCACTCCGATGCAAGAAAAAGGCAAATTATTAATTGTTAAACTTGTGGGCAGGATAGTAGAACACATGCGGTATCAAAGTAGGAGTAGTTACAGTTCATGGAGGGATACAGAAGGGAACTGAGGAGCCTGGAGGTAGGAGCAGATGGGGATTTGGAGTAAAAAAAAAAACTACTCAAACTCAGTGTGTCTAAAATCTCCTAAAGAAACCTGTGACTTCGCAAGCTGACTAATAATAGAATAATAAAAGGTAAAGAAATATTCTTTCAGTGTGAATGGACATCTAAGCCTCTTTACACATGTGCATATACACATCTTTCCTGTCATGTATCTTCTTGGTCTCTTTTATTTCCCCACTTTTGATGGAACACAAGTCCCAATAGGTTCCATTGTTTTGACCTTAAGAAAAGCAGTTATATGCACCTAAGAATCAGGACCAGTTGAGATGTAGACTCAATTCTGGGGAAAAGGAGAGCACTGTGCATTGAGACCAACCAGTGTATGTGCTCTGGCTAAAGGATGGCTGCTAACCTGCCCTCCATGACTCTGTCACAAGGCAGACTCCACAGTTATTTAGGAACCAGAAATGCTAGAATTTAGGTGAAAACACTTCCACTGTTGAACATCAGCAATTAAAAAATATTCAACTCTGTGAGACCCTGATACGACTATTCAAGAGGCCATCTTCCTGTTTGGTCTTGCACTGCTAGTGTTGGGGTTTGTTCAGTATACATGTCTCTAGGTGAGGATTTACTTGCTGCCAATCATACACAGAAAAGGATGATGTCATCACACAAAAAAGAGCCTCAGCAACTCTGCAGGAAGAGAAAAGTGAACTGCAAGAAGTGAACAGCTCTGGAGCGTGGCTATTGCCATGGGAACAATTTAGTTGATAGGGAACAGGTCAATCTGGAGAAGAAGGGGAATTCTCTCTGGAGGAATGGTAGAACATGCAGGCTATAGGACTTTGTGGCATATTTTAATCTTCAGAGAGTACTATCTGGTCACTAGTTGAGGGTCATTGTGTATGTAGAATATGAGAGGAACGGGATTAGAAATGACAAAGGAAGACAGGAAGCCAAGCTCCAGAGGGGATTTAGAACTTCATCATGGCCTGTATGTGTATCTGGTATTCTTGAAAAATAGCGTTCTAACGAGTATGGGAGATTCATTGAGAGATATTAGTTACAAATATATATGCAGCCAAAAAATTCATACACATAAAATAAACCTTTAGAAAGAATAGCAGTTAATGGTATAAAGTAAGTTATTATTTTAATCAGGGTTTTACTGCTGTGAACAGACACCATGACCAAGGCAACTCTTGTATGGACAACATTTAATTGGGGCCAGCTTACAGGTTCAAAGGTTCAGTCCATTATCATCAAGGCCAGGGCATGGCAGCATTCAGGCAGGTTTGGCACAGAAGAAGATGAGAGTTCAACATCATGTTCTGAAGGCAAATAGGAGAAGACTGGCTTCCAGGCAGCTAAGATGAAGATCTTAAAGCTCACACCCTCAGTGACACACTTCTTCCAACAAGGCTACACCCCCTAATAGTGCCACTCCCTGGGCCAAGCATATTCAAATCACCACACTTGTCATAGGCAGGAAAGCTTTCAACCTGTGGTCTTCTCCCATCCTCCTTCCTACATTGACTTCTGTTACCACAAAGCAGAATTATGTGCCTGTCATTATGTGAGTACTTTCATAGAATCCATGAATTTGCCTCCAAAGACTGAAATATTTACAAACTTGGCTATTTCTGAAAATGTTTGCCAGTCTCTGATGTGTAGTGACAAATTGTTATACTGTTGTGATGATTGAGACTTGACAAGGCTTTTAATCAAATATCCACCAAGGTGTTGGAACAAACTTTATAGATGTGATTTCCACCTAGTTAGTATTCTGTCTAAACTCCACCCCCACAGTTATCTGGCAATAGCTATGTATGCTCCACCTCACAGTTACCTGGCAACAGTCAGGTAGGCCTGACCCATTATAAAAGGGGCTGCTTGCCCCCTCCTCCCTCTCTTGCTCCCTTGCTCTTCCCTTCCCCACCCCTCTTTCCCCATTCTCTCCCCCCTTCTCTCTGCACATGCTCATGGCTGGCCTCTACTTGTCTATTCTCTCTCTCTCTCTCTCTCTCTCTCTCTCTCTCTCTCTCTCTCTCTCTCCCCTCTCTGCCTTTCTCTGCCTGTACTACCCTCTTAACTCCCCTCCCCATGCCCTGAATAAACTCTATTTTATACTATACCATCATGTGGCTGGTCCCTCAGGGGGAAGGGATGCCTCAGCATGGTCCCTTCTCCCAGACCTCACCACTCCTTCATAGAACATATCCCCCCTTCTCTTTATCTTTTTATATATATCATACTTACCATTCATTAGGCCTTAAAAGAGATGATTCTTGAACTAAGTGAGTCTGATCCAATTGACAAGGGCCAGCCTTGGCTAGATCTGGGTTCTGAGAGAAGTTGTTTGAGAGCTGGGAAACAAACGACTGCAAGTCAGATGGTAGGTCCAAGATGATGGCCTATGTTCTGTCGAGATGGCTTTCTACACTGCACATCTTGTGCCTACTTTCTCTCTCTCTCTCCCTCTCCCTCCCCTCTTCCTCCACCCCTGTGTGTGTGTGTGTGTGTGTGTGTGTACAGCTTTTTCTTGCTATTCTAAAAACTCTCTGGTTGAGAAAGCTAGCTTTTTGCTTGAGAAAGCTCTCTCTGCTAGTAAAAATTCTAAAATCTTTCTACATAGCTCATGGGTTTTCTGACTGAAGTCAGAAAAACTACTATAAAAAATTCTTGGATCTTCCTACCAAGTAAAAAATCCTGTTAGAAAAAAAAATTCTAAAGGTAATTCTTGGGTTTTCTGATCAAAATAAGAAGCCAGAAAAAATTCTAAAAGAGTTATGTTCACTCTTCTGATAGCCTTCTCTAAATAGCTACTAGGAAAGATACTAAAAGAGGTATGGCCGCTAGCTAAGAAAGTCTTGGGCAAGGTCAGAAATCCTGTTAGAAAAATTTTTTGAAGAGCTGTGTTTGCTCTCCAGAGATCTCCAGACAGTTCAGCTCTCACTGGGAAATAAATTCTAAAAAACTGCTATCTTCTTCTGCCAGTTCATCTCATGTAGACCAAAAAGCCCAGTTTTTAAATTTACATATAAATTCAGTTAATATTTTCCAGGTTCCCTTTTGATAATCTTATGAATCAGCATCCCACGACCCAGCCCTTTAGTCTGAGCAAAATGATAGCAAGTACGTTTTTTTTTTGTTTTTTTTTTTTTTTTTTGCTTTTAAACAAAATCAGAGATCTGCCTGCCTTTGTAAACTTAGCTGGGTGGGACCTTGTCCTGAGATTACCATTCTGACCACATCTGGACCTAAATTAGCTCTGTCCAGGCTGACCCTGAACTCAGGAATCTGCCAGCATTTGTAAGGATAGACAAATACACAAAGAAACAAACAAACCTTAGCTGTGTGGAATCATGCCTTGTGCTCACCACTCCCTAAATCTCTTCATTGCCCTCCTTGGTAATCTTTCTGACAAACTGGCTCACGGTGCAGTCCCCTCCGTTTCTTTGATGTCTGAAGCCCCTTATACAATTCATATTGCATCCTTATATTTTTTATATAGTTGAGAAATTATATATTTTTGAATTCATATTTTTTAGAGTTCTTTTCCGCAGCCTTAAGGGCCATCCTGAAGGTCCCAGCGTTTACCATTTTGCAGAGACATTAGTCACACCTGCAACTCCCAGACTCACTTATCTCTGATTATCATGGAGTCATTAACCTTAACAGGGAGGACATTCCTTGGAGGGACATGAAACTATGTACATTATTAAACAAACAATTATTCTGTCCACTGCAGCCATCGACACTCCTGGAGTACCACGTTCGCTGGTCCTGTCCCAGGAGTAAGAATCATGCCATTCTGATCCTACCACGGCCATGGGAGCACTCCTGGGAGTTCAGCACCCAATCAGTCCACAAGCTTTCAAGACAAAGCTGGGGGTCCTTCATAAAGAAGAAATTGTATCTCTTAGCTTTTGCTTGACTTTTCAACCTGCCCCACATGCTCAGATATATATCTTTCAGTTTTTGAAAGTCAATGGGCAATATCAAGGAAATAATATTAAGTTTGTTATAAGAGAAATGAAGCTTTCACAATCTGAAATGCAGATTTCAGACTTAATAGATGTAATATTTGTGTGTATGTGTGTGTGTGTGTGTGTGTGTGTGTGTGTGTGTGTGTGTGTGTGTGTGGTGGTGGTGGTGGTGGTGATTCAGAATGGTCCCCATAGGCTCATGTATTAAAATGCTTGGTTCCCAGTTGGTGGAACTGTTTAGGAAGGATTAGGAGGTGTGGCCCTGTTGGAGGAGGTGTGTCACTAGGGGTAGACTTTGAAGTTTCAAAGTCTAATCTCAGTTAACTCTCCTGCCTCATGCTTGTGGATCAGATATAAATGCTCTGCTACTGCTCCAGCTCTATGTCTGTCTTCCTGCCTGCTGTCATGGTCCCCGCCAAGATGGTCATGGACGGTAACTACCCTCTTGAACTGTAATCCCTAGATTAAATGCTTTCTTTGTACGTTGCCTTGGTCATGGTATCTTGTCACAGCAATGAAAAGAAGTTACTAAGTCATGAGTATTAAACACATACACAGAGTCTCCTGGCTTTGATCTTCTGGCAGAACGGTGACACAGCTGCTAACCAGGAATGATGTTGCTGTGCAGGGCTGTCCTCTGAAACATCCAGCTCTTACCAGGGTCAGGTTACCAGAGCAGTTGTAACTATTCCCAAGAGACCCTCAAGATTTGGCCTGTTGCTAAGGGAGTAGGAGGGAGTCATTAGAACTCCTACAGGGATTTCAGCCAGTCCTTTCTGAGTCTCTCTGTTAGCTGCATGTAACTCTGTCCCAGGTATACATAGTCACATAGTCTGAGAGGTGACAGAGTATGTGATGGATTAACATAAGAGTCGACTATGCCTATGCAGCTATGGGGAAGTTCTCATCCAGGTTGGGGTGAGACATTTTAGTGATGTGGCTGTTTGAGGGAGCATAGGTTCACCTATGCTCCTGTAACTAACCCCTCAGTTGCATTCTTATAAGCAAGTTCAACAACCTTTTTGATTTTCCAACCTAGACTTGAGAGGGATCATAACTAAGGTCTGTCATTAGAGCCCTATCTGGGCTGAGTAGAGGGATTCATGTGTTCCTAGGAAAAAGTCCCATAACAGATGCACCCATTCATGTGTTCCTAGGAAAAAAGTTCCGTAACAGATGCACCCAACTTGTGCTGTCAGAAACCGAAAAGCTAATACATTAAAATGAAAGAAAATTGGTATTTTGTGAGAGCTGTCAGTGGTGATTTTGCCTAGTCTTTCCTAATGTGTCTGGGGTAGGGCAGAAAGAGGTTATGGGAAATGGTAATAAAGAAAGAAAATTCAAAGAGACTTAGATCATTGTTATGGCAGCCTTGAGAGTTATTTTCCTCTTCAACTGAGTCTATTCCAAGAGCTAACTTCAGGTTTTGTGGGGAAATGTCTGTCTAAATTCATCCTGGCTGCCTTTTCCCCAGCCCACGCCTGCTGGTGGTGAAGGTGCCCAGACCTATGGGTTTGCTTGAGTAGTGCTCGAGGGGAGCCTCCTGAGCTCTTATCGGATTCCCAGTTGGGTCCATGGCACAGAAAGGATGCTAACTAAATGATCCCATCTCTAGTGTGTCACCCGCTGAGCACAGGTTCTTCTCTAATCCTCACAAAAAGTAGGTGTAGGGGGCACTACTCTCCTGTCTTTCTGATGAATAACTGGATTCAGAGAAATGAAGATCAGCCCCAAAAGCTCATGACTAGTCACTAACGGGGTCCAGAAGTCAGGGAAACTCTACCTTCGTGATCTGAGTTGGCTTTAAGTACCTGTCCAGCTTGTAGCCACTCTCCTCCGGAAGAGACAAATGAGGGTGGTCTCCAAGTTTGCGAGCAGTCTTCTAGCCCTTGGCAAAACAGTGTGAACCTGCTGGAGAAGAAGGGGGAGGAGGGAGTGAGAACCCAGAGGAGGGGAAGGCGGATCTTGAGAGAGCGAGTTTAAAAAGAGGAAGGAAGTGGGGCCCTGCAAGGCGCCTAACCACCCCAGTCAGCTTCTTCACTAGAGAACAGGAGACTCTCAAGGCTCTGGTCTAGCCATGGCCCCCTGGCGCAAAACTGACAAGGAGCGTCACGGAGTGGGTAGGTGTGGGCACTGGGTCTGCGCTGTAGAGGGGCAGGCGGCTGGAGGGCCTCATGCAGGTAGGTGTGGCAGGACCTGCCGCACGTGAGGGCAGGGTGTTGCCATGCTAACTTATGGTCTGAGACACAGTGCTTCTCTCTGCTGCAGTCGCTGGGTTGAAGGAGAAAATGAAGGCAGGGAAAGTGTATCTTTGCCTTTAGCCTCTCCCAAGTGCTCGCTCGCACATCCTTGAGATGAGGTGTCCTCCTTGACCTTTTGTTATTCAGCCCTGTGTACGAGGCTTTGCTTTTCACAGGGCACTCTCTGTTGGCCAATTTTCAAGCCACCATGGCTCCCTCTCCATCTCCAAAGCCTCGTTTGCTGGTGTGCTATGCCTGTTTGGTCTGAGTCAGCTGACCCCTGATCTATCAGTTCTAATATCCCAGGTTTCCAGTTTGGAGCCGGGCCAAAGCCAATGGGGTCTTTCACTAGAGCTTTTGAGAGAATTGAATCCTGTCAAGTTATCTGAGGATTGCCGAGAAAACAGCCTCATCAGCTTCAGCCATCTAAACTCCCAGAAGCCTCTGCTTCAAATTGGGGGCGGAAGTGGTAGCTGGGGGAAGGGAGGTGTCAGGTAATGTGACTGACTCTAAGTGGCAGCAGTGATGCAATCCTGCCAACTCTAAGTGAGAATTTAAAGGTTGATTGGGGGATTTCCACACTGCCAGATCACAGACCTCCTCAAGAGAGGATGCTTCAGTAGGCCAGGCCTGAGGCAACTCAGAAGTGGGAGTAATAGATGCAGGGGTGTGTGTGTGTGTGTGTGTGCGCGCGCGCTCCTGAGCCACAATTTGAGAGTGGCTACTTTGAGTGTTCTCAGATAAAGCCATCCTACATAGGCAAGCATTTGGCACTTTGAAGCACTTTGAGATGAAAAATCCCCAGCAGAGAACAGACAAATCATATCCACAAGGGGTCTCAGGTTCTCCATCTATAAAATGGGAAGTTTAAACTAGACTCAATAAAGGCTCCTTTAAAACTTCAAAGCTTTTCCAACTCCCGGCCTTTCCAGCTGGGGTACCCTGCTAGCAATCTACACAGGAACAGAGGGACTGTGAAAAGGGCAGGAGGTGTGGGCGGGGCAACCCTTGTGTCCTAGGGCATGAAAGCAGGCCTGGAGAAGTTATGCTCAGAAAGGAAGGGCTCTTAAATTTGCTGTGAGAAGAGACAATGGTGTGGTGTGGTGCAGGGTAAATGGAAGCCACGTCTAGACCACGCCCTTCCTCCCCCACCCTATGACAAGTATTCATATTCCTATTTCATAGCATTCCATTGTGAAGGTCTCTGGAGATGGTGGGCACAGGGGCTTGGAGGGGCAAAAGGTTAGAGAAGTATGAGGAGCTCAGACAGCTGGGCCATCCCTGAGTGCCTTTCTATGTGATTCATTCTTCAGAACGGGTGCTGTTAGCCCCATTGAAAGGGATGCTGATGTCTCTTGTTAAAGCCCCTTCAGCACCAGAACCAGGCACATTCTTAGCCACCTCGAGGTCTACTGGGCAGCAGGCAATCCCCACCAGGTTATTCCCTGTTCTTGCTGCAACCTTGACACAGGACTCCATCAGAACTCTAGAGAAGGCCTGGGATAGACGCACAGCAGACTCCTCCCACACAGTGTGCTTAAGAAAGGCATAGCTTCTGCCTTGAGGAGTTTGGAGAAGGTTAGAAGTTTTTTCGTGAAGTCAAACTTAAGTTCAGATCTAGACTTGTTTCTTCATCTATGATGAGGTGGAGATGATGATGATGATGATGACGATGATGATGGTGGTGATGATGGTGATGATGATGAAGGTCTGATGCTATTGTTTTGGGGACTACCTGGAGTCATAATTGTAAAGCACCAGGGAAGACTCCTGGCCAAAATCAAGGGACTTACCTTAAATTGAACAACTATAGAATCAAGATGGACACAAAAAGATGGTCCCAATGCCAATTTTAGAGCAGTTGCTCCTAGTGAGAGGGTAGTGGTTTAAGTTTATAGGATCCCTTCTTGTCTTTGACTTTGGAACATCTGTGTGAGAAAGTGTTATTGTTCCCACTTTATAGGTGAAGACCCCCAGATTCGTGTAACTTGGCGATACTGAAGCTAACTCTTACTTAAATTCCACTGTTCTTGGACTCTAGATTTAAGTACTATAGACATTCTTCACTATACCAGGAGGGACCTTGAAGGGGGATGTCATGGCTACAAGTAGAAAGCTTGTGTCTTAGTCAGGGTTTCTATTCCTGCACAAACATCATGATCAAGAAGTAAGTTGAGGAGGAAAGGGTTTATTCAACTTACACTTCCACACTGCTGTTCATCACCAAAGGAAGTCAGGACTGGAACTCAAGCAGGTCAGGAAGCAGGAGCCGACGCAGAGGCCATGGAGGGATGTTTCTTATTGACTTGCTTCCCTGGCTTGCTCAGCCTGCTTTCTTATAGAACCCAGGACCACCAGCCCAGAGATGGTGCAACCCACAAGGGGCCCTCCCCCCTTGATCACTAATTGAGAAAATGCCTTACAGCTGGATCTCATAGAGGCATTTTCTCAACTGAAACTGCTTTTCCGGTGATAACTCCAGCTTTTATTAAGTTGACACACAAAACCAGCCAGTACAATTAACCCCTTGTCAACCTGACACACAAACACATCACTATTAAGCCTCAACCCTTACTTTCTTATTCAAGATCTAAATAACTTTGAAAGTCCCACAGTCTTTACATATTAAAAGTTCAATCCCTTTTAAAATAACCAATATCTTTTAAAATTCAAAGTCTTTTGAAAATTCAAAGTCTCTTAACTGTGGGCTCCACTAAAATACCTTCTTACTTCCAGAGGGAAAAAAATCAGGGCACAGTCACAATCAAAAGCAAAATCAAACTCCAACCATTCAATGTCTGGGATCCACTCACAGTCTTCTATGCTCCTCCAAGGGCTTGGGTCACCTCTCCAGCTCTGCCCTTTGTAGCACACACCTTGTCTTCTAGGCTCCAGCTGCCTGTACTCCACTGCTGCTGCTGTTCTTGGTGGTCATCTCATGGCACTGGCATCTCCAAAACACTGCTGTCTTCCGCTGTAACTAGGCTTCACCAATAGCCTCTCATAAGCTCTTTTCATGGTACCAAGCCTCAACTCCTATGCATGACCCCTTCAGTCCTGGGCCATCAATTGCAACTGAGGTTGTACCTTCACCAATGGCCTTCCACGGCCTCTCACAGTGCCGAGCCTCAGCTGTTCTTCATGACCCCTTCATGCCTTCAATTCCAGTACCACCTGGATGACTCTTACACAGTACCAAGTCCAGCCACAGCACAAAATACAACCATGACTATCTCTGGAACACAGCCTCTGTGCTCTCAGAAAACCCTTCCCAGAAGATTTCACCTCAGTGATGCTGGTCTCTTCTTAATCACCACTCATTTCTTAGCTCCAGCTGACTAACCAAAACCACAGACTCTTCAAAATCCAAAACAGCAACAGTCCTAATAAGAGTCTTTAATTTTCCCTCTGAAATTTCACAAGCCTGGGCTCTACCTTCTGCCCTGTTTCTCAACATTATCTTCCAAGCTCCTACAGAACAATCCACAGAGCTCTTAACATCAAATATATCATCTAGCCCAAAGTTCCAAAGTCCTCCCCAAAACATGGTCTGGTTGTCACAGGAATACTCCACTACACTGGTACCAATTTGTCTTAGTCAGGGTCTCTATTCCTGCACAAACATCATGACCAAGAAGCAAGTTGGGGAGGAAAGGGTTTATTCAGCTTAGACTTCCACACTGCTGTTCATCACCAAAGGAAGTCAGGAGTGGAGCCCAAGCAGGTCAGGAAGCAGGAGCTGATGCAGAGGTCATGGAGGGATGTTTCTTACTGGCTTGCTTCCCTGGCTTGCTCAGCTTGCTCTCTTATAGAACCCAAGACTACCAGCCCAGGGATGGCACCACCCACAATGGGCCCACCCACCTTGATCACTAATTGAGAAAATGCCTTACAGCTGGATCTCATAGAGGCATTTTCTCAACTGAAATTCCTTTCCCTCTGATAACTCCAGCTTTTGTCAAGTTGACACACAAAACTAGCCAGTACAGCTTGTGATTGGCAATTGGATCAAGCAAGAAGTCTCATTTGGGTTTAGTAGATGTTTATAGAGAAAAAGCCAGGGAGAGGAGGTTGTTTATAGAAGAGTAGGAGGGACTTGCATGGACTGACTTCTGCGGTTCTTTCTGTTCTTTCTGTTTTTGAGTAGGAGTATAAGAAGCCAATGAAATCATTTCAGAGATGGGCAGGGATTGGACATAGACTAGCAGGGCGATGGGTAATAATTCTACGTGTCTCTAACTGCCGACTTAGTAGGTCCAAGCCAAATCAGCTTAACATTAGCATGACCTTTGGCATTTGCAACCTTGATTCTCTCTGCATGAGCCTGGCCAGTGATGACCTTCTCCTTGAAAGAGGTGTGGGAAAGGATGGAGGGAGGAGGCAGAAAGAGAAAACAGTGTCAGTTGGGCTTAAGTCTATTAAGGGCGAAAGCAAACCTTGGAAGTAGTGGATTGGTTGAGGTACACCTTCATTTTGCTGCTCTCAACATTCATAGAACATTGGCTCCAAGGCGGACTTGATCAAATAACACTCATCTCCCATTAGTTTCTCTCCTGTATTTACCAGTCACAGTTGCTGACCTTTGAGGTCTCTACCTAGAGATGCTGTGAGTTGGAGTGATGGAGCAGCCCGATATATCTCCCATGGTGCTTCCTTGGCAAGCATGCTCTGCCTCTTGATCCAGGTTGCCTGCAGAAGCTCCACCCAGCAGGTCCTTTTGGCAGGCATCGGGACTGATAAAGGGAAGGAGGAAGGCCTGGTCTTTCCCTTTAAGACCACTTTTCTGAAGATATACTTCACATTTCCTCTTAGAGCCTTATGGGCTAAAACCTAATCACATGACCAAACCTACCTGCAAGAAGAACTGGGAAATGTAGTCTGTATTAGAGTCAGCCATGTCCCAGCTAATACTTAGTAATTTCACTATTTTTTTTTCTTGTTTCTGGAAGCTGAAAGCCCAAGATCAACCTGCCAGGAAGGATGGTTTCTTCTGTGGTCTCTAGTTGATTGGCAGATGGTCATGTCATTGTCTTTTTCTATGACTGCTCCTCTCGACAGCCATACCTTTGACATCTCATTGTCTGCTCACAAGAACACTGGTCAGAATGGGTTAGCACTCCCCCCCACCCCCCGCCCCAAGGGCTTCCCTTAACTTTATTCATCTCTTCAAAGTGCTTGCTGCAGATATGGTTCTATTCCAAGATTCGGAATTTACCCTTTACATTTTAAGGAGACATGGTTAAGTCCACAACAGATCTCTGCCATGTGTGGTCTCTGTCATGGTGGCCAGGGACTATAAGTCAGTCCTCAAGGTAGGAGTCTTCAGATTGAGAATTACAGTAAAAAAAAAATGGAATGATATTTCCTCTAAAGTGGGGCCCTTAGGTAGATTTGTATGGAACCTCACTTATGCTCAGAGGGAAGGGAAGAAAATCTCCTTTCTCTCCCTATCTCGGCTGGTGCCACGTAATTTATGCAGGCAAAGGACAGATTAACAAGATAAAAAATGAGCAGAAGGATATTAGAGTGTACATCATGCTAATTCCTGGAGCACCCAGGAGAGAGCAGCCCAAGGTTGCTTTGAGCATGCCCTTATATGGTGGCTTAACCAGGGAGAAAAAATTCTCAGCCAAGTACCAGGATAAAAGCAATGGGTATGGTTTTCCGGTGGAGGCTGATTCAGGGAAGGAGTTCATCTTGGAGTTCACTTCCTGTGGTTTGCATGGCCACAGAATGCCTGCCTCTTCAAGGGAGGATTTATGGTTTTCCTGTTTTTAGAACTACCTAATTTTTGTCAGAGAAGGGATGATCCGCCCAAGCTTCTCTGTGTAGCTCTCGAGTTTCACTCTCTTCTAGCTTAAAAAAGAAAAGAAAAAGAAAAAGACAAGACTGGGAGAGTGGCATGTTTTGAGGTGGCATAGTTTGATCGTTTAAAGGTGAGATGTCTGTCCTTTACATCTTGTCTCCAGCTCGGGTTTCTGAGGGGGTGAGGAATGTTCTTTCCTGAACCTCTTTTTCAAGCGCTGGTGATGGCTAGCATTTGGGGTGTTTCTTGGTCTGTTAGTATGTCGCCCCACCTTCACCCAGCGTCTCATCCATGTCAGCATGCCCTTACCTTTCCTTTTGACATGAGAACACTGAGTTCTATTGGATTAGAGGAAACCCTAATGACCCCATTTTAACTTGATTACTTCCGGAAAGTCAGTGTGTTGACATGGGTTCACATTCTCGGATACTGGGAATGAGGACACGGAGGTCACTCTGTTTCTAAAGGGCAGAGGCAAGATCCAAGTCATGGCAGGCTCTGCAGATGCAGAGAAGGGATGACCTTCTGTATCTCAGTGGGAAGGATATGGAAGGGCTCTTGTCTATTTCCTAGTTCTGGGATGTGGAGATGCTTATAGCTCAGAACCTTGGACAGAGCTACTCTATGCAGGAGTTTTATTTATTGTACAGTGGGCTCTTATTATGAGGGACAATATTCATTCAAATACTTCATTTTAGATATGTGTGATATGTGACAAGTAGTGCATTTTAAGGCTCAAGGGAATCACCCAGAAATCCAGGGAGTCTAGCAAGAAGACTGTTAGACATGCAGCAACCAGACCTCCCAAAGGCTGAATTTGGGCAGCCTTGAAAACCAACGCCTCCTCTCCTGGCTTTCCAGCCTCTCTAAATCCCTCAGCTCTCCTCTCCAGACTATCCTCGTCATCCCCCTCTGATCCACCACTTTCTTTTAATTTTAACATTCTCAATCACCCCACCATGACTCTTGCTTGAAATCTGTATGGTTTCAGTCAACCATAGAATCTTCTGTGTTCCAAGATCCGGAGTGGGGACCTGATTTCCCTTTTCAAGATGACCACCCATAAAACAGGCCATGATTTTGAGAAGGATCAAGATGATTTGTACGTGGTGGTGGTGGGGCAATTGAAGAGAAAAGGGAAGGGGAAAATAATGTAATTCTATTTTAAGTTTTAAAAATCTATGAAAAAAAATCCTCAAAAACAAATCTTATACTAGTACAAGAAATAGCTATTATCTTAACTATCATACTTGGGAACTCAATGAATTTATTTCTAAGTCTGTATTTTACAGAAACAAAACCCTTTCATAAAATCAATCAAAGCAGCAAAAAAGAATGGTAAATGCTTCCTAAAGAATATTTTGATTTTTAAAAAGACTACCCAAGTCACTGCCAACCTACATACAGGTTCTACTCCACTAGGAGTGTTGTCCTGGCCTAGTTCAGGTTGCTATGGCTATAGTTGGATCACATGACTTGCCATAGTACCCTTCTAGCTAGAGGTATGTGGAGAGGAGCATGCCTTCTGCCTGGGTGGCATGCATGCGTCATGCTTAGTGAGAGGTAGCACTCCTTTAGAGGAACCAGCTCCACTGATTTAGTCATCAAGGCAACGAGCAACTCTGCTTACTCACTTGCTCGCTCACCAGTTCATTCTTCCCTTATTTTTGGTATAGTTGTTGGTTCCAAGTCCCAGGCATCGTGTTAGTTACCAAGGCTCCTAGAATTAGCCCTAAATGGGTCCAACCCTTTGGGAACTAATATTCTGGTAATGAAGACAAGGAATCTTGTGGGTCGATCAACAAGCGTACAGTTAGAAACTGTGTGGTGTCCTGCTGAAATAAATGAATACTTCTCCGTGGACGAGCATAGTATGCAGAAGGGTCTTAACGTGGATCGTCTGCAGGTCCCTGGGCGGTGGGAACAGAAGTCTAAAAGAAATGCTTGGAGACATCCTGGGATGAGAGGTTATGTCTTTGGACCTATCCCAAGATATTCATCTGGTACAACAAGAACACAGGGATTGAAAGCTTAGTTTCCTCCCAATGCTGATTTTTTTGGTGCCTGGCCTCTTCTTTTGTGATGTGTCAGCAACTTGGGGGTCATTTAGACAATAGCCTGTGGGTTGGTTGATTAAGTCCATGTAAGTCATGAGTCAATATCCAGCCTGGTTCCAGCCATTGTGTCTAGGCCTGAAGGCGCTTTGGTTGAAAGATGGATTTTTTTTTTCCAAATTCAGCTTTCTCCTGAGTCCAGCATCCTCATGGATTTGCTGTCTTTTAAGACAGGAAGTGTGGTGCCATAATGTTCTGCTCCTTTCTGGATGTCTGGATTGGCGGCTTCTTTCAAAGCTTGCCGATCTTTAATTGTCCATACTGCATGAGTGCCACAACCTGTATTCTGCAGCATATATTGAACAAATGGGGGTGATGCTGTTTGCCATTGGCACCCAACCCTAGAGGGATCTGGGTAGAGACACTTCTAATAGGCACTTCCTCCCTCCCCCCTTCCCTCCCTTCCTCCTTCCTTTCCTCCTTCTATCCTTCTCTCTGGTAATTGATGTGAATTGAGGAGCGGTCAGCCTGAGTCACTAAGCTGTTGAAGATGTCCTGTTTTTTGTTCTCAGAAAAGTACATCCTTTGTCTTCCTTCCCTAACAAGGACAAGGATGAGGCAGCTTCCGCCCTGGTTTAAATTCACAGTGGCAGTAACTGGTCCTGGAGGAACGGGATGTGACTAACATGTGGATTGATACTGTCCCAGATGTCTCTCCATCAACTGCTCGGAGAATTCAGAGTTCTGACAACATACGGCTGTCATTAGGTCATGGGTCAAACTATAGGAAAGAAAGAGAGGGTTCTAGTTTCATTGTAATATGAGGGTGGAGGGTGGAAGGCAGAGAGTGACTTGTGGCAGGGGCAGACCTTGACTTGAGGTGATCAGTCACTAAAGAGTGGGAACACCAGTTTCAGCCAAATGCTGTGGCTTTACCTGGTGTCGGTTACTTTTCTGTTACTCTGAAGAGAGATTGCAAACAAAATGACTTATAAAAGAATACAATTAATTTGGGGTTCATGGTGCTGGTGTAGTAGCTAAGAGTTTAAATCCTGATCCACAAGTTGGAGGGAGGGAGGGAGGGAGGGAGGGAGAGAGAGAAAGAGAGAGAGAGAGAGAGAGAGAGAGAGAGAGAGAGAGAGAGAGAGAGAGAGAGAGAGAGAGAGAGAGAGAGCTGGGATTTGGTATGGGCTTTTGAAACCGCAACAGGCACTCCAGCCACACATCTCCTCCTGCAGGGCCATACTTTCTGATTCCTCCCATATACTCCCATTCCTCCCATATACCTCCCACCAACTGGGCACCAAGCATTCAAATATATGAACCTCCAGGCTCTATTCTCATTCAAACCACCACACCTGCCAAGTGAGATTTTGTTCACACTTCACTGGCTGCTGCAGTAGGGGAGTTTCCTCAGGGAAGAATATTCTGATTGTAAAGCAGAGGCAGCAAATAAATGTCTCAAGGAGGAGGTCCCTCTGCTGCGTGGGAGGCCTGGAGGCTGGACTAGGGGTGGAAGTGTAAGAGCGGACTGTGTAGGAGGTGGTCATAGGGAGTAATGACTTCTGTGTATTGTGGAGACGTTATTCTTGATGGAGAAGTGGGATGAGGTATTTCAAGGGTTGGAGAAGAGGAGTGAAATACCTCAGGCTGGCAGCTTCATGGGATGTGAAAAGAGAGTTAAGTGTCATAGCAGAGAGGCTGGTGAGACAGCCGCTGCGGTGACCCACATGCGAGGTGGTAGTGGCTCACGCTTGAAGGTGGCTGCAGGTGTGCTGGCATGGACCTCACTTCTGGACATCGTAATGTAGGTGGGGCAAGTGGACAGAGGCATCTGCAGTGGTCCTAAGGCTTCTGACATGAACAGCTGAAGACTCAGAACAGCATGTGGGATCTCTCTACTCGTTCTTGATCTGTGTTGTCACCAGCCTCCCTTGAAACAGTGTATTGCCTCACTCTTCCATAGCAATGATGCATTTCACATTTAGACAGATTTGTGTTTCTGTGTCCAAACCTCAGCAGTACCCTGGGGGAGGATGTGTTTACCTTCACAGGTGAGGAAGCTGAGAGAAGTTTCTAGCCCATTTTAGGTTCTTTCGAAATCACACCTCAGCCCTTCTGTCTTGTCACTTTTCGCCTGCACCGTGGTCCACTTCCTATTGCTATAATGGAACACCACAGACTGGGTAATTATTCAAGAATAGAAGTTGATTTAACTCCTGTTTTTGGAGGCTGGGAAGTCTGAGAACTTGGCATGGGTATCTCAGCATTTTTTTGCTGGTTCTTATAGCTCACAAAAATGGTGGACAGTGGGGGCTGGTCAGATGGTTCAGCGGTTAAGAGCACTGACTGTTCTTCCTAAGGCCCTGAGTTCAAATCTCAGCAATCACATGGTGGCTCACAACCATCCATAAGGAGATCTGACACCCTCTTCTGGTACTTACATATAATAATAAATTATATTATAAATATACAATTATACATTATACTACAGTGTACTTACATATAGTAATAAGTAAATCTTTTTAAAAATGGTGGACAGTACCTCACGCTCTGTATCACATGAGCACAGACTCAAGTATTTGTTTTGTTTAAAGTAACTCATGCTGTCTTGGGGTCTACACTCATGATGTCATCAAATCCTAATGCAAGGACTTGGGATTTACATTTCCAACTCACCAGCTTTCGGGGAATAAATCGTGTCTTAATTAGTAAGCATATATTGCCTTTCCCAGTAGATGGTCTGCTGTCTGAGGGCAGAACTCCATTGGGAATTGATTCTGAGTCCATCCAGCCCAAGATTACCTGGAAAAGGGGAGAGCAGAGAATCTAATTGTTTAACAGTGAATTTGCTTGAGAGTCTACCCGAAACTGCAGGCCCATCTTTCCAGAAAGGATGTATATGTGCTGTCTGTGTTATAAGTCAGTCATCCCCATCTGTGGAAGCTAGTTAAGGTTCTGGAGAAAGTGTGCTCAGTAACCACTCTGTAAACTGCCGCAATGGATGTAGCCAAGGCTCTGTGTGCCAAAGTATTCCTGGACTCCCATGGGCCTGTGTAACTGGAGGTTTTCCATGGAGGTCTCTGGCCCGGCCTGGTGCAAGGTTTCAGGCAAAGGGGAGAGTATGAGCAGGAAGGGGGAGTCCTCTCCGCCACCTCCACTGCTGCAGCTAGGTCCATCTCAGTCTCCGCAGTTGCTGTCTCAGTTGCTCCAAGACACCCTGCACTGAGTTGGGCCGGATTGGGCCGATGAGAGGCCGACCCTAGCCAGCGAGGAGTGAAGGGGAGCCTTCTGGTGGCATTTATAATATAATTTATTACTATATGTAAGTACCAGAAGAGGGTGTCAGATCTCATTATGGATGGTTGTGAGCCACCATTGATTGCTGGGATTTGAACTCAGGACCTTGGGAAGAACAGTCAGTGCTCTTAACCACTGAGCTATCGCACCAGCTTCTGTCATAAGAGCTGTAGCACCGCTGCTTGGGAAAAGGTCTGCTCTCCCAAAATGCCACTGGAAGCTCTCACAAGAGCTTCTGTCATAAGACAGGGTAGTTCTGACACGCCCTCTATTCCTTCTGGATAGGATTCTTATATACAGTTTTGGGGTGGGTCAGGGTCTACAGCAGGTACTTCCCTTTGGCTTGGTCTGAGAGCCAGGGGCCCAAGGAGTGTGGCCAAACACCTACCATCCCTTGCAGGCGATAGCCACCTGCTGGAGTTTTAAGCCTGAGCTCGACCAGGGACCAGGCTGCCTATCACAGCTCACCACCCCACAGAGTCGGGAGCTGCCAAAAGTCTCTCTTCTCCTCTCCTCTCCTCTCCTCTCCTCTCCTCTCCTCTCCTCTCTTCTCCTCTCTTCCTCCTCTCTCTCTCTCTCTCTCTCTCTCTCTCTCTCTCTCTCTCTCTCTCTCTCTCTCTCTTCATTTTATCTCCAGGATGCCATAGGGAATAATGATATGTCAACCCTGCCTTTGGGGGTGCAGACCAGTAGTGAATCTCTGCACGAGGTTACAAATAGCACTCCTAATCTCCTGTTTCTCAGGTGGGGGGGGCCTGTGGACCCCTTGTTTTATATTACCATGATCCTGCTATAATCTCATCATATTTCACTTCAGTCTTTTGTTAAATTGTCTGGGACTCCATAGAACAGAAGCTCAACATGCCAAGACTGACCCTCTCTCTGGAGTCGTTGGGTAACATGCTTCTTTAGTTGTTGTTGATTGGACGGAAGGATGTATGGCTGGAAGAATGAAGAGGTGGATAAGTGCATAGATGGATAGATGGATGAATGGATGGATGGGTAGATGAGGGAGGAGCTAGGGAGGTAGGACGTGAAGTTTTCCCATTTCTGAGCCTTACAAGGTTCAGATGAACTGAGTTACTCCATCTGGCCTCCACTGTCTCACCCCATCCCTTGTCTTCCAAGTGGCTGTGCCCTATGAGAGCACCATAGCTCTTGAAGTCTTTCCTGATGATGACCCTTTCAGTCAGCCGCTAGGCCAATCCCACTTGTTCACACCCTGGAAATCCATTGAGATGGTCCTACTGTGTCCTCACAGGTCACACTGACTCCTCCCCTCCCCCTCCTCCCCTTCCTGTCCCTCTGTTCTTCTTCTGCCCCTTGCCCCTGATCTGCTCCTCCCTCTCCTTCTAGTCTCACTTCCCTCACAGGACCTTTCTGGCCCTCTGAGAGGCCACAGCTGCTGTGCCTGGCAGCTCAGCACCACAGAGTTCAGGCAACTCTTGTTTCTTTTTTGGGTGACTCTTCTACCAGATTTCAGAGGGTTCAGGAGAACAAGAGCCGTTTAGTCCTCCAAACTGAAGGGTTCATCGGATTGCCAGGGGCTTTGAAGTTATGTGGTTGATGTCATTCTTTCTAACTCCACAGTGTATATGTGAAAGTAAGAATGTGCATATGCATGCACATGTGTGTGCCTGTGCTGTGGGACATGCCCACATCATTCTAAGCAGGATTTACTCACCTTGGTCCAGCCGATACTGTGAGCTGGACATGATTGCCAGGGGCTTTGAAGTTATGTGGTTGATGTCATTCTTTCTAACTCCACAGTGTATATGTGAAAGTAAGAATGTGCATATGCATGCACATGTGTGTGCCTGTGCTGTGGGACATGCCCACATCATTCTAAGCAGGATTTACTCACCTTGGTCCAGCCGATACTGTGAGCTGGACATGATTCTTTGATAAAGAGCTATCTCTTCAATTATACAGTGGAGTGTCAATCCATTTTCTGTTGCTATAACAAAGAACCCAAAGAAGAATACTAAACAAGGTTTAATACTTAATAAAAGGTTTATTTAGGTCACAGCTTTAGTGGCTGAAGATCTGAGATTGATCATTGGCTTTGTCTATTCAGCAACAGGTGATGACTTCAGGGCCATCTGTGCTCCTGTGGTAAGAATGGAGATGAGAGAAAGAGAAGCCAGAGACTGGGAAGTGGACATGTACTTCTTTTTGTAACAACTTTCTCGGGGGTGGGGTGGGGATAAATTGGTCTCATTTCCAAAAGCCATGCCTTGATGACCTAACCAGCATCCACTGGGCTGAGCCTCTTTAAAGGTTCTACCATTTCCTAGTGTTGCCACTCTGAGGCCCACCTCTAATTCCTGAGCCATTGCGCTGCATACTCAGTCCATGTGTGAACCACAGCAAATGGTTAAGCAGCATGTCTGGCCTCTACTATTAGAAAGATCATTTGTCCTTCTACCTGACCCTGAATTAGGGCAAAGATAAATATCACCAGAGGGAAAATAGTCCCAAACCGAGGACCTCTGGACTATTGAACTCGTAGTTGGAATCCCAACCTGATCCCTGTTTGCTGGGTGGGACCATGTTGACTCCCTAAAGATGACACAGGGATGTGCAGCCTCGGGGCCCAAGCTCCAAGACCCTCCCTGGATGGTTCAGTTTCCAGGGTTGATAGGCATCCCGTCATAGCCTCACAACAGCTGTTTTGAGGATAACCAGTTTGGGATTTTTGTATGTGTCCTTGCTGGAGTCAGTGGCCTCAGGTGGCCGCAGTCCTTGGGAACACCCCTTTGATGCACGTCTGTGAGAACAATGTCTTCACGCGTTCTCATTGCCTTTTTGCTGCTGATGTTCCTGGGTGTAGCACTTGATGCAGGAGATGTTCAAGTCCTTTGTGTGGAGCTAGGTACCTGAGATGGGACCATCCATGATGAGGAGGCTAAAATGGGATGCTGGCTGTAAGTTGGCTGAGGACCTAGGCTATGAGTTAACTTTCCCATTTGCCTATGTCGTGGCCGTGATATCAATGCTTCTCATTTTGGAAGTGTCCTTTGCCCACGTTTATTTGTTTATTGTATGTGTATGGATGCCAAGGCTCTAGCATGGAGGTCAGAAGACATCTTGTGAGATGTTGCTGTGTGATGTTGCTATATGAGTCCTGGGAAACAGAACTCAGGTTGTGAGGTTTGACAATAGGGACCTGTACCCATCGAGCCACACAATTAGCTCCCGTTCTAGATGATTTTTCTGCCTTTTCCATTGTATGCTTAAATTGCTGACAGGGGCTGTGCCTTATAGAGTGGGAACAAGTGGGCCCTCCCTCAGCCTGGTCAGAAACAGAGGGCCAGAGATAAGCAATCACACCCAGCAAAGGGTGGCGTTGTGCCCTAGAGTTTCCAGTTAGTAATTTAGAAAAATTGAACAGAAGTGGGTACTGGTAAACAGAATCACTTCCTTCATTTGTTTACCCTGAGCAAACGAAGCTTTGAGAACAGAGGTCCTCAGGCAAAGGGAGGATGGGCTTATAAGCGGTTATCAGTTACTTTCATATTTACAATCAGTGAGTCCTTGGGACAGATATGTATGTTTCAGTGGAGGCACAGTTACAAAAAGTTTCTGAGACATCTTTTTTTATTTCTTTCTTCTTTTTTTTAAATTTACTTATTTTATATATGTGAGTACACTGTCACTGTTTCAGACACACCAGAAGAGGGTATCATATCCCATTACAGATGGTCGTGAACCACCATGTGGTTGCTGGGAATTGAACTCAGGACCTCTGGAAGAGCAGTCAGTGCTCTTAACAGCTGAGCCATTTCTCCAGCCCGTTTCTGAGATGTCTTAAGCTGACAGATTTGAACTCTCTTGCCTGACATGAGTGGGTAGGGTATGAGGGAAAGGACTCAGGTCAAAAGCCACAGGAGTCTGAGCAAAACTCAGTATACCCTGTCTTCCAAGTGTGTTGTGTGCTGACCTGATTTGCTGCATAGGAAAAGCCCTATCTGGGTGGTTTCCTTCTGTGGAAACCACAGTTGATTCTGCAGCTCCATCAGCCCCAAGGCCAAGTCCCAAGGTTAACCTCTGGCTTGGAGGAGCAGAGTCAGCCTGCTTAGCAAGGACACTAGCACACTGGCATGTGTCCAAGCACCAGCAGCCAATCGGGGAGAGGACTGCAAGTCAGGTCACGTGCAGAAGGAATGGAGAAACGGCTGGGTTATGCAGAAGAGAGGCCTCTGGGCCCTCGGGTCTCTCTCCAGACTTGTTCTTAGACAGTGATGACACACACCTTTAATCTCAGCACTTGTGAGACAGAGGGTTTGAGGCCAGCCTGGTCTACAGAGTGAGTTCCAGGACAGCCAGGGCTATACAGAGAAACCCTGTCTCAAAAAAAAACAAAACAAATCAAAACAAAAAAAGATAAAGGTTTAATTAGACTAATCAGTGACCCTCTGTGCCACTGCCTGCTGATGGCTGGGAAGTAGGGTTATAGGTAACATAAAACTTGCACGGAATTAGTGGTGCTCTGAATAGCTGGCTTTTGGCCATCTTGTAATATAGCTTAAAAGAAATGTGGCACACACCGATTGAGCTCTGACTGCGTCTGGGTGATGATCCTGCAGATGGTCCAGCCTTTCATGATTAATATTTGGTGGGTCTTTTCAGAATCTTTTGGATAGAGAATAAAATCATCTTCATTGAGAACGAGGATGGAGATGTGGAATCATGGCTAACTGGGACTGCGAATGAGGAAACATGCTAGGCGTTATGAGGGGGCAGGAGAGTGTTAGATTACAGGTGGTGTGTGGTTTCATCATTTGTTCATCTGGAGTTCTGATTGGCTGTCTTGTTTAAAAAAAAAGTCTGGGTGTTGTCTCAATTTCTAGGTTACTTGGAGGAAGGAGGAAGTCTCAAAAATGGTGAGATCTAGTGAATCACAGTTGGCTTGCTCACCTGAGTGCCTGGGCTCAGATAGCACAGGTCCAGGGATCAGCTACAGATATGCCTGGGGCTAGAGAGGGCATCCTACTTCCCTTCAATGGGAGCTGGAAATGCTGAGGCCTAGAAAGATAGTCTCCTGGTCAGTGTAGGCAGTCTGGATTACAGAAAGACAAGTGTGGGGCCCCGCACTCTGCCAGGCAGACCCTAGCCAGGTTCCTCTCTTGGCCTTGTGCAGGGCACACCGTGGCCTTGTGCAGGGCACACCGTGGCCTTGTGCAGGGCACACCGTGACCTTGTGCTTGAGGCCAGAGCCAGTGAAGGACAGGACTGATCTCTTGAGCTGGGGTCTGAGGCCCTGCCTCATGCTTTCTAAGCTTCGCTGCCTCCCAGGGAATTTCCATCCTTGAGAATACTCTCATCCATAGGCTACACCTTGCGCTGGACCCCATTCAGTATCCTAATAACATTGTGTGAGAGATACCATTAGCACACTCCTCCTAAGAAAATGAGACCCAGAGAGGTGCAGATACTCACCCAAGGTCACACTCAACTAAATGGCAGAGCTGGCATCTTTCCGAGGCACTGAGCTCTCTTTGTTGAGTTTAGGGGGAAGAGAGGAGAGAAGGGAGATGAGTTGGGAGGGGGTTGTCCGTGATGTAGAATAATCTATACAAAACCTAGAGCTGCTTCTCTCATGGTGTGCACAGGGTCAAGCACTTGCTACACCCAGCCCAGGCACTGCATGAGATTAGGTAACTTTACAAACCTCTCTGTTCCTCATTTGGCATATGGACATGATTCTTTGTACTTGGAAGCAGTGCTGTGAGGATTATAAACACATTATAAGAGGAGAGAGCTTCAAACAGTGTCTAGTCCAAGGCAAATGTCCAATGAACATTGGTTCCCATCAGGATTACTATCAGTCCACACTCCCAGGTAAGTGAGGCCTGGTTACATACAGTTTCTCTCCAGGAACCTTAACAACCTGTATAAAGTGTAATTTAGTCCCTTGGTTCCCCAGATGCCTTTCAGGGTAGTCAGAGCTGGCACAATGATGCCTACCTTAAGACACAGAGAGGAAGTCTGACCTGCCGCTGGCAGCTGCCAAGGCAGGTATGAAGCGCCTAGAAACAGACCCACTGTCTACGGAGTGGGCAGCAGCCGGGCTCACTGCCCTCATGTGGAAGGACCCTGGGTGCTCTCCTTCCTGCTTAAAGGGAGATCAGAGCTGTGAGGGCATGGACCCTGTGCCCCAGGAAGTCTCCAGTCACCCCATATGCTTGACCTGGGGATAACTGATGTTCTATAATGACCTGGGCTTCCGAACTGGGACTGTCCATTTCATCCTTGTCACTTCAGATGAGCCTGTTGCTCCTGTCATGCTGCGGAGGCCATCTTGCCTGATTCCCCTCCAGGTTGCTGATGACTGTACATCACTGAGGGCATGCTCCATGTACAGCCGGCCCCTCTCTTGTTCCTGGCTCCCTGAGGCCAAACATTCTTCTCCACTATCCTGCTCACAAGTATACCTCTCACCTCCTAGCATGTCAAGTGCTTGGTGAACAGGTATTTCTTGGTAATTTTGACTAAACACACAAAGTCTCAGCTTGCTGTTTTAACCATCCTGAGTTGCACAGTTGAGTAGCACTGACCACAGCTATGTCTCCATTGCCTAGCTGTACAAGATTGCATTTCTCCAACAATGAATCTAGTGGCCATTAAGCTGTAACTCCTCACCACTCTGCTCCAGTGACCATTTAACTGTTGGCATCTCTGTTTTCCTATGTCTGATCTTTCATATAAATGGAACAGAGCAAAGCATCGATGGCTCTTTGGGTCTGGTTCCTTCTACTTAGTATGCTTTTTCTAGAACCATCTGTATCATACCATGTATGAATAGTTTGTACCCTTATCTGGTTAAATAGTATTCCATTGTATACATATACCATATTTTGCTTATCCAGTTACTGATAGATACCTGGGTTGTTTTGATATTCTAGCTTATGCTAATAGTGTCCAATAAATGTTCATATGGAGGATTTTGGCTTGAATTCTTGTTGACAATTCAGAGTGTGAGTCCAGGAATAGAATCGATGGGTCCCATGTTAATTCTGCTTGCCTTTGAAGACTGCTCATGCTGTCCCCTAATTGCTAAACATGACTTGTTTCCATGCTAATTTTTGAGGATTACAATTTTTCTGCATCCCTTTCAAAAAAAAAAAAACAAACCATTAAGGCCATACCAATGGGTGGTCATATGATATGAGGTGGTATGCTGTGCTTCTGATTAGCAGTTCCCTAATGACTTTAATGCCAAGGATCTTTACATGTGCTCTTTGGCATTTGTGGGTCTCTAGGGAAATCAGTTTTTAAATTCCTTTGCCCATTTATAACTCGGTCTTCGTTGTCAATTTTGCTGTGCAATGTAAGAGTTCTTTTTAAAGGTTGGGAGAGTCTAGACTTTTATTTCAGATCTGATTTGTTGCTGTGAGTCTCTGAGTTAACCACTGCCCATTGCAAAGGAAAGCTTATTTGAAGGCTGAGAGCAGCACTATTTTGTGGCTATAAATATAAACAGCTAAAGGCACATTGAAGACAGGTCGTCCGCTTAGTGAAGCCACAGTTGTAGGCTCTCCCCTAGGATCTGGGAACTCCCCATCCACAAGCTCTTTTTGCTAGCTTCTTTGTTTTGTTACTGACTTTGTAATTTAAATACAACATTCTCCCCTCCCTACTCTCACTCTAAACCCTCTGGAGTACCCCTCTCCACTCTCCTTCAAACCCATGGATTAAGACCCACTCAATGAGCCGGGCAGTGGTGGTGCTAGCCTTGAATCCCAGCACTTGGGAGGCAGAGGCAGGTGGATTTCTGAGTTCGAGGCCAGTCTGGTCTACAGAGTGAGTTCCGGGACAGCCAGGGCTATACAAAGAAACCCTGTCTCGAAAAACCAAAACCAAAAAAAAAAAAAAAAAAAAAAAAAGACCCACTCAATGAGAGGGATGTTATGCCTGGTATCTGAAATCTAGATATCTACTCAGAACTAATAGAGTCGTGGTTATTGGAGGAGAATCTACAACCACTGGTTTACTAAACCGGCACGATCCCTAAAAAAAAAAAATCTATAAACACATATATGTTTGTATGTGCATATATATTCCTAAATATAACCTATTATGTTCCGTATTATGTCACTGGTATGTATGTTTTTAGAGCTGAGCATTTGGCACTGAACAACCAATTGTATGCTCTTCCCTGGGGAGGGCTGTCTCCTCCTGCCAATTTTCCTCGGTTGTCTGTATTTTTCTTTGTTTTTGTAGGATTGAGGCCTTGTGGGCTTTTCCTTGTCCACTTAGGCATGTTTGCTGGTGTCACATTCCGGCAGTCGTGCTGGTGAGATCTCATGTGTATTGCTTTTAATATCAATAGGAGCTGAGATCTCACAGCAAACTCCCTGATCCTCTGGCTCTTACAGCCTGTCCACTCCCTCTCTGGCAATGTTTCCTGAGCCTTAGATGCTGGAGTGTTTATATCCATTAGTACTGAGCTCCAGAACTCTGCATTTTGAGTGGTTGTGGTTTTCTCTAGCGGTCTCAATCTGTTGCAAAGAGAAGTTTCCTTGCTGAGAGGTGAGGACTACACTCACCTGTGCGTATAAGGACAAATGTTCATAGACTGTTTTTAGGGATCGTGCTGGTTGAGTAAACTACTGGCTGTAGATTCTCCTCCAATAACCACGAATTCATTAGTACGTAGTGTTGTGCTTTATAAAAAGAAAGAGAAGGCCAGGGATATGTTTGGTAGAGGCACAGTATGGTGCAGGGGAAGGGAGTGCCTCTGCGGGCCCATGCTGAGGCATCCCTTCACCCTGAGGTACCAGCCACAAGACATATAGTATAGAATAGAGCTTATTTAGGGCATGGGGAGGAGAGTTGAGGGCGTAGTAGAGACAGATAAAGGGAGGGAGGGAGGGAGAGACAGAGAGAGAGAGAGAGAGAGAGAGAGAGAGAGAGAGAGAGAGAGAGAGAAGAGGAGTAGATGCAGGTCATGAACACACAGAGAGAGGGGGGAAGGGGAATGGGGAGAGAAAGGACAGAGGAGGAAGACAGGAGACAGACTTGGCATTCCTCTTGTTGAGTGGGTTTTAATCCAACTAGAGTTCTTGGCTACTGCCAAGGTACAAGTGCCACTACTGCACCCTGAGGGTTATTTGCCATGCTGGTCATTGGTGTGCTTTATGGGAGCTCTAGCTTGGTAGGTTGGACTGTTGGCTTTCTCCTTCCTTTGGAAACTTGCATGTGCTTTCTGGTACCACAGAAGCTAGTCCTCAGGGAGCGAACATTCAGGTATGTTCCAGCTCAGGAGCCTCTGGGTCCTGGGTCTGAATTGTGTGGTGTCTTCAGCAATAGGGTACCTTTCACCTCTAGGGAGCAACTAAGGGCAACATTAGGAGGTTGTATGTTTGAGGACATACAACTCTCAGACAGCCTTTGCAAACAACCCAAAAGAGGGCTTCTCCTATGTCTGGTATTGAGGTTTTGTTAGCTATTCTCTGGCTCTTGAAGGGAGCATTGTTGGTCCAGGTGACAAATGTTGATCAAAACTGTATATGTATATTTATACACTGAATTATATACATTGTAAGGTGTGTGTGTGTGTGTGTGTGTGTGTGTGTGTGTGTGTGTATGTGTGTGTGTATGTGTGAGTGAACAGTTAATACTATGATTCCTTGTGGCTTTTTCTGACATCCATATAGTTATTTTACCTCCCTCCCTCCTTCTTCTGTATCTACCTCCCTCGCCTTCTCTGAGGGTCTCCCATTTCCCATTTTGCCTGTCAGGTCATTTGTATCCTGCCATTACCTCTCCTTCCACCTTCTTCTGTATTTACCTCCCCCCCCCGCATTTCCTTGATCAGATTACTTGTATGCTAATATTCCCTCTCTATTTCTTCCCAATCATCTGAACCTGGCAATGGTCCCATTTCACTATCCTGGTTTCTGACTAGATTTACAGGTCCAGGCATGAGCTCCCTCCTATGAAGCAGGCCTCAATTCAAAACGGAAATGAGTTTGCAATCCCTGTAAGAGTCATCTCACTATTACACCGGCAGGTGGGGGTATCATTATTGTAGAATGCAGGGTCACCACTGGGTAAGACCATTGGTGATGTTCCTCCCCCAGCAGCCAGTAGAGAGAACACCACTGGGCACTATGAGAGTCAGTCAACAGAAAAGAAGCTTCCAGCTCAGTTCTAAATTGCCTTCTTTATGTTCTGCAGCCAAATCGTGTGGTAGGTTCCACAACGGGGTTTTATTATCTAACTTTGTGAGCAAGCCTGTATTATTTGGCAGGGGGAGGCAGCTCTGGGAAATCTCTGATCATCATCTTATAGAGATGTATTCCATACTTGGCACTGGGATTTGTGCTTAATAACCTATGGATTCTGGAAGCCATTATCCATCCTTGTAGGGTAACTCTGTACAAACAAATTTTAAATTATCTTATAAAGTAGTACGTTTGCATGTGTCTATTTCACACATCTTTGGTTTTTTTTTATTGACCCCCCCTTGACTTTTTTTCCTTTCCATCCTTGTATTAACCTTTCTACCCACAAATTCTCCATCTGCCTACTTTAATATTACATATTTTCTATTGTCTTACTGCCCTTAAGGCCATTCCTTCCCTCTTTTGGGACATTTCTAGCTTTCTGATTTCTACAAACACTCTGACTTAGACACATAAACATAAAGATTCAAAACTAGGATCCACATGTAAGAGTCAAATGTGGGGTATCTGTACATCTGAGCCTGGATACCTCTCTCTCTCTCTCTCTCTCTCTCTCTCTCTCTCTCATGGTTTGTATATGCTCGGCCCAGGGAGTGGCACTATTAGGAGGTGTGGCCTTGTTGGAGTAGGTATGTCACTGTGGGTGTGGGTTTTAAGACTCTCATTCTAGCTGCCTGGAAGTCAGTATTCTGTTAGTACCTTTCAGATAAATATGTAGAACTCTCAGCTCCTCTTGAATCATGCCTGCCTGGATGCTGGATGTTCCCACCTTGATGATTATGGGCTGAACCTCTGAACCTGTAAGCCAGCCCTAATTAAATGTTGTCCTTTATAAGACTTGCCTTGGTCATGGTGTCTGTTCACAGCAGTAAAACCCTAACCAAGACAATCTTTTTTCTTTTTGTTTTGTTTTGTTTGTTTAAGGCAGGGTTTCTCTCTGCAGCTCTGCCTGTCCTGGAGCTCACTATGTAGACCAGGCTGGCCTCAAACTTACAGAGATCTGCCTGCTTCTGCCTCCTGAGTACTAGGATTGAAGGCATGTACAGCTACCACCTGGCTATCTTTCTACCTAGTTTTTATGTAACAGATGTTTTTATTGTATTTCTTAGTTGGGTTTGTGATGAAACACTGTGACCAAGGCAACTTGTAAAAGAAAGCACTTAATTGGGAACTTATAGTTTCAGAAGTTAGTCAGTGATCCTCATGGTGGAAAACATGGCCACAGGTAGGCAGGCATCCTGCCGCAGCAGTAGTCAAGAGCTTAAATCCTCACCCACAGGCAGCAGGTAGAGAGAGTGAGTGAGACTGGGCCTGGCATGGGCTTTTGAAGCCTCAAAGCCCACCCTCAGTGACACACCTCCTCCAACAAGGCCACACTTTCTATTCCTTCCTAAGTAGTCTACCATCTGGAAACCAAACATTTAAATATATGAGCCTATGGAGCCATTCTCATTCAAGCCACCATACTATCTATCTAAGAAACTATGGCATGAAAAAGTACTGCTATATTTTCTTCTAAGAGTTTTATAAATATGTATGGTTTTGATATATTTTTAGTTAATTTTTGAAGGTCTAAGACAAATGACTGTTATAGTTAGAATATGAAATACCCTCTCCATACTTACTTCCTGAAAATGTAGTCATCAACTGTTGGTGCTAAATTTAGAGGGCGGGGCCTAGGTGGTGGTCCTTGGGAACTATTTCTTAGGTATGGCACCTTCCTCCTCACTCTCTGTGCTCCATGTGTGTTGTGAGGTGAGTGGACTCTGCCACATCTTTCCATTGCCATGAAGCTCTGCCTCACCATAGACCTGGATGAAACAGAGCCAAGGGCAGGGAGGGAGACTTCTGAAACTGTCAGTCAAAATGAAGCTGTCTGTGCAAGGTATGTGTCACAGAGACAGAGAGGTCTGACTCATACAGCAACTGATTAATACCTTTTGGGTGAAGCTATTTTGTCTATTGACTATTTTTTAATCATAAGATGTCGATAAATTTTGCAAATGCTTTTTCTTCAATAGCTAACATGATCATGTAAACTTTTTCCTTTATGCTGTTGATACAAGTAGATTCCTTTTATTGTTTTGGATAGCAAGCAGTTCTTGCATTCTCAGTGAGATCCCATGGTGTCTTTAGTAAGGCTGCTGATGCCATTTGCTAATCTCTTGTGGATGCATGTGTCTAGATACACAAGGGATACTTGTCTTTACTTATAAATTCCTTGTATTAAACCAAGAGTACCCATAATACCTTGTGAAGTATTTCTTCCTTTCTTTTGTGGAAGAGTTTAAAAAGAATAGATAATGATTTCTTCTATCTTACAGAATTCATATCGAAGTAATATGACATTGTACTTTCTTCTTTGGAGTGTGCGTGTGTGCATGTCTCTGTATGTATTCTGTGTACATATTAAGGTGTGTGTGTGTGTGTGTGTGTGTGTGTGTGTGTGTGTGTGTGTAGGCCAAAGGTCAAATGTCTTCTTCAATTGTTCCTCACCTTACTTGTTCGCAGACAGGTCCTCTCTCTGAGCCTTGAGCTGGCTAGGGATGAATTCAGGGATCTGTCTGTCTGTACTTCCTCCAGTGGGCTTATAGATGCATGGCACCATACTTGGCTTTTTTTATGTGGATATTGGAGACCCAAGCTTAGGTCCTTATGTTTGCTTCTTAAGCAATTTACTGAGCTATCTCCCTTTCGGGGGGAAAGGGGAAGTTGATAATTGAGTTTATGTTTTCTCATGATTCAGGTGGGTAGTTTGTTTCAAGGAATAAATCCATTTCATCTGGGTCACCACATTTTGGGGTGTTCAAGTGTGGAAAGACCCTTCTCTTGTGAAAGTTTCATTTCTGATTGCAGTAGCTAGAGGACTGTCTGCTTATAATCTCTTTCCTTTCTGAATTGTTGGCAATAGTGTCCTCACTTTCACTCTGACTTGATAACATGAAGCCTCCCTTCGTTTTTACTCTACCTGCCTATCTGTTTATCACTGCTAAGACACACATTCTGGTTCTCTGCCTTCTTTGTGTCTCTCCTCTAGTCTGCCCTCATTGCTTTAATTTGCATTGTTTTCTTTCTTTCATTTTCAGGTTTCATTTGCTTTTCTTCTATTAGTTGTTAAAAATTGGAAATACAGGTAATTTGAGGTCTCTGTTGTGCTTCCAGGCAGACATCTATAGCTATGAAATGTTCTAATCATGCCTCTGTGGTTTCCGAGAGCCTTGGTAGCTTTTTGTGTTTGAGTTTTAACTCGTCTGAAAAGATTTCCTAATTGTTCTTGTGAGTTTGTTAGCCATTTATTTTACGTGTGCTTTTGACCTTTGCTTGTGGGGTTTTTTTTTTCCACTTTTGATTCTGGTACGGATCTATAGCTTTATTTCTCTGTGGTCACAGAAGATACTATTCATGATCTTAGTCATTCTTAACTGCCAAAGATTTGATGTGCAGCTCAGTTTGTGATCTGTGCTGCAGAGGGTCCCTGCACATTGAGAGTAGGAACTTAGATGCCCTAGACAGCAACATCTTACAGATGTTAATCAGCTCTAGTAGTTTGTGGATCGGCCAATTCCTCTGTTTCCTTTTTGACTTTGTGCCTAATTTTTCTATCCATTGCTGACAGCCAGTTAATGAGATCTTCAACTACTGTTGTAGAACTGCCTGTCTCTTTAATTGGGTCAATGTTTGTTAATATAGTTCACTGTTCTCTATTTGTAACTACACCTTTCCTCATTTTTTTACATCAGACTTACTTGAGTACCTAAAGCTAGTCTTTGGAAACAACATGTAGTTGGCTTGGGATTTTTTTTTTAAAAAATATTTCCTGAAACCCCTTTTTAAAAATAAGTATATATACATGTGTGTGTTGTGTGTGTGTGTGTGTATGTGCATGTGTGTATGCGTGTGTGTATGCATGTGTGTGTATGTGTGTGCAAAAGTTGTGTGTGTGTGCGCAAAAGCATGTGTGTATACTTATGTGTGCGTCTGGGCACAGTGTCCTCAGAGGACAAAAGAGAGAGTTGGGTCCCTTGCGGCTAGTTACAGGTATGTGACCCTCCCTAAGTAGGTGCTCAGAATGGATCAGTGCAAAAGTGATTTGTGCTCTTAACTGCTGAGCCTTCTTTCCAGTCTCTGTGTACATTTTAAAGTAGATATTGAGGAAATAGTTTCTCTTTTCATGTGGCTGTTGGCTTTGTGTATATTTTACATCTTAGTTTTTGTTGATCCTCAGTTTTCCATTACAACTTTGTTTACACTTGATTATTTTTCCCTCTGTTGTCGGGGCCTTAGCATGGAGTTATTACTTCACAGTCACACGTGGGCCTTTGTGCTCAGTTCTTGTTTATCCCTCTTTCACACTTGTCTGTGTCTATTTCCTTTAAAAATCTGTTTCCCCTTTTTAAATGTTTTCAGGGTTATTTAATTTTTAAAATTATTTTGAATCAGTAATATGTTAATTTGCTCTGAACTCCCTGCTGGTGGTGTGAGCTTCTCACTACTGCCCAAATGCTCTGAATTCATGAATGAAACACACACACATACACTCGTGCACTGTGTGCACATACACACATGCGCACTCATGCACATGCACACACACAAGCAGCCTTCTTTTTAATATGCCTTAAGCAGCTCAACAGCTGGGCTACTCCCTAACTCCACGTGGCTAACACACACCCCCCTCCAATATTCCTGAGTTAATACTTGCTAAATCTGTATTTCATCTTTGCTGTCTTGGACCCTACTGGGCAGCCTTTCTGGGACCACTTTCCTTCGGTACCTACATATTGTCGCTGTCTCTCTCTCTCCTGTACCAGTCCTGCTTGATCTGTTTCCTATGCCCTCATCATGGCAGAATCCCCTCTTCCTCTTTCCTCAGTCCCCTCCTGGGAATCCTAAAAGACCCACCTCTGTCTGCCCAGCTGTTGGCAGCCAATAACTCTATTGACTAGTCAAAAATCAACTGGAGACAGACTTCCTTTAGTCCTATGTGCAGGACACTGCAAACAGGTTTTTGGGTAAACATAATTAACGTGAGAACACAAGCTGCTATATTATTATTTTTATTTTTTATGCGTATAAATATTTTGCTTGCATACCAGATGTGTACAGTGCTTAGACAGGCCAGAAGAGGGTGTCAGATCTCACTGGGATTGGGGTTACAGATGGTTGAGTTGTCATGGGAGAGTTGGAAATCAAACTGGAGCACTCTGGAAGATCAGTCAGAGGCTGTCTCTCTGGCCTCTAAAGTTGTTTTGTTAGTGGTTTTTGGCTAACTTGGTCTTTACAATTAATTACATTATTTATTTATTTATTCAAAGCTAAAATTACTGTATTCTCACAGTATATGCTATGCTATGCTCCTTCCTAACCCTACATCACCCTTTCTGCTACACTACAGTCATCTTTATGTTGTGTGTTTGGTATCATAGATATTTTTGTTATTATTATTTTACACATTTTATATAGTGTTATTTATAACATTTCATTTTAGACATTGTCTCAGTCATATTAATTCATTGAGACTGTGATTATTAGCTATGATATTATTGTATATTACACATTACAGATACATAATATCTTATATATTATGATATTATTAGACTGTGATATTAACTATGGGTTCAGTTTTTTTAATTAGTTTTTGTTCATTTCTTAATTTTCTCTTCATTTTTGAAGGAAAATCTTATGAATTATGGAATTCTCCGTTTCTAAATTATTTTTTCCTTTTTGTGGTTTCTAAAGGGGACCCCATGTCATTGTCTTATTAAAGTCCTTTGTATAGCTATTTAAAACTCTTCATCTTCATCTTTGTTTATAACAGTTGCACTTAAATATGTCTTGGCATGCATGGCTGTGAGTTTACTCTACGTCCATTTCACTGCGTCTCCTGCTATGGAGACTTGAGTCTTATTACAGTTGAGTGGTTCTGACCATTATTTCTTCAATTTTTTCTGCCCACTTTTCTCTCTCCTCTCACTCTGGGGCTCCCCTTATGGTCATGTTGCATTTGGGTATGATACACAGATCTCTGATCTCTTCATTTTTGTTTGCTGTTTTGTCTCTGTACATCTTGGTCTGGCTTGATCTCAGCTGTCTTGTCTTCAGGTCACTGGCTTTCTCTCCCACACTCTCAACTCTGCCTTTAAAGTTCTTTGGTAAATTTTTGTTTTTGTTTTTCGTATTTACTATTGTTGCTTCTGACCAGCGTTTCTATTTGATTCCGTTGTATAACTTTACTTGAAGTAAGTTCTCACAGTGAAGCCACACTGGCCTCACTCAAAACCCATGATCCTCCTGCTTCAGCCTCTGAGTGCTGGGATTGTAGCTGCACATTGCCACACCCAGCTCCATTTTGTTATGATTTCTATGCCATTAGTGATAGTGTTTACTCTGGATTCAGATTCTTGTTTCCTTTGCTTTCTGTTCTATTTTTCTTTAGCTCTTTAAATATCTGTAAGACAGTTGATTTAATCCCTTGTCTCCTAAGTCCAGTATTTGTCCTTTCTCTTGCCCAATTTTCTCTAAACTTATCTTTTCCCATGAGTTGGCTGTAATTCCTTCTTAACACACTTATACTTTTGAATTGAAAAGTAGATGCTTTGAATATTATTAGGCTGCAATAGCTGCGGGAGACATGCCCACCTTGTTGACCCAAGGTCATTGCTTGACGTGGGTGGTAATATTTCTCTGGTTAGTAGCTTTGTTGAAATATGTTTGTGTTTATTTGTTGTGTGTAGTCAGTGGAGGCTCTAAGTACCTGGAGTCAAAAGGAAAAGAGTCTGGTTTTGGCTCTGACTCTGTGTGCTGGCATATCTTCAGGGTTTGCCCAGGCCTTTGCAGCTCTGCTCAGCCTGACTTCCTGCCTGTAAGGCTGTTGAGATTCAGTCAGAGCTGAGAATTTAGGGATTCCTTACATTCCCCCTGCCCCCACCAGCCCAGCATCCCTGGCATATGCCTAACATTCATGCACAGCCTTTTAAATTCCTTGGTGTAGGTGGGTGTCTTTCCAAACCACTATTCTTGAAAATATTTCAGCCCTAATCCTGAATCCCCAGGGTTTAGGAAAAACATTTTGTTTTGTTTTTAAAGTCTTTGCCCTGATGGGTGAAGGTCGTTGGCTTGGTTTTTACTGTCTTTGAGACTGGTCACTATAGAGTTGGTTCTGTGAGTATTCTGAGGAATAGATGTAACAGCAAGCAGGGAACACACACACACACACACACACACACACACACACACACACACACATACACTTGTGACAAAACTTTTTGAGAAAAGGTCCTTCTGCTGTTTACAGCTCCAGGAAACCTACATCAGAGATAGACATCATCAAAACTGTCACTGCCACGGGGACAGGAGACTGCAGCAGTGACCACAGCAGTGTTACTGCACAGCCCACCTCTCCCTCCCCTTTGAAGGTGTGGGTGATCTCCTGTTCCAACAAGGAACTACAGAAGTCTCTGACAACTACTGCCATTAGAAACTAGTAGTTTTTAATAGCTGAGTAGTACTCCATAATGTAAATATACCACATTTTCTGTATCCATTCCTCTGTTGAGGGACATCTGGGTTCTTTCCAGCTTCTGGCTATTATAAATAAGGCTGCTATGAACATAGTGGAGCATGTGTCCTTATTGCATGTTGGAGAGTCCTCTGGGTATATGCCCAGTAGTGATATAGCTGGGTCCTCCGGTAGTATTATGGAGAATGTCATCCTGAGTGAGATGACCCATTCACAAAAAATCACACATGATATGTATGCACTCACTGATAAGCGGATATTAGCCCAGAAGCTTGGAATACCCAAGGAACAATTCACATATCAAAGGATACCAAGAAGAAGGAAGGAGAGGCACCTGGTCCTGGAAGGGCTCAATGTGGCAGTGTAGGGGAATACCAGGAAGGGGAGGCAGGAGTGGGTTGGTTGGGGAGCAGGGGGAGGGAAGAGGGTGTATGGGACTTTTGGGGAGGGGGGAACCAGTAAGAGGGAAATCATTTGAAATGTAAATAAAGAATATACCTAATAAAAAAAATTAAAAAAACAAAACAAAAAGAAACTAGTAGTTTGGATGAGATCACATGTTCCCTTGGTGTTTTTTTTTTTTTTCCGTGCTTGGTGCTCGAGGTTGAAACTATAACCTTGTACTTGCTAAGGAAACACTTTGCTACTGAGCTAAATCTCCAACCCGTGGATGGGAATACGTTCCTGAATACTAAGTACTGACTCCTACAACCTTTAAGAAGCAGTGTGACTGTAGCCTTAGGGAAGCCTGAGGGTTTGTTCTGGTCACTCTAGGTTGGTTGTGGTTGGATAGGAAACAGATAAGATGTTCTGTATTACTTCCTCCTGGTGTGACACAATGCCTGAAGTAACAGTTTGAGAGGAGGAGGGTTTATATCGGCTCACGGTTTCAAATGAACCTCTGGCCACCATAGGTGGAAGGCATAGGTGGAGTGGCTCCGTTTCAAGGTGGGAACTTCTGGCAGTGACTTGTCATATCTGGATGGACCAGGGAGCAAAATCTGGAACTAGAATAGAGTATCATCAAAGACCAAACCCTAGTCATCTGTTTCCATCAGCCAGGCTCAACACCCTAAAGGCTGACAACCTTCAAGGCAGTGTCACCATCTAGCTTTCTAACCGTAAGCCCATGAGGAGCAGTTCAGATTCAAACCATCATATTTATTAAACAAAGATGATTGTGTAAATACTGGTGTTATGGAACACCCTTCATGTTGGGATTTTGCTTCTGAGATGGAGTAGACAGGGAATAAGACGCACCCCAATTTAGTGGGTGAGAGTATGGAAGCTGGGTGAGTTTCCTGGCATTTCTTGTTTATTGGGACCTAGGTAAAATATTAAGGCCTAGACAGAAAGTTAGGGCCTAGGTAAAATGTTAGTACCTAGGTAATGTTACCTGGATAGCCTGCCATTATAAGGCAACTTTCTCATATATTTTTGCTGGTACTAGGAACCTTTCTTTTTTTTAGAGATTTATTTATTTATTTTATGTATGTGAGTATACTGTCACTCTCTTCAGACACACGAGAAGAGGGCATCAGATCGCATTGCAGATGGTTGTGAGCCACCATGTGGTTGCTGGGAATTGAACTCGGGACCTCTGGAAGAGCAGTCAGTGCTCTTAACCGCTGAGCCAACTCTCCAGCACCCACTAGGAACCTTTCTAATGCCAAGATTGATTACATATTTTCTTATGTTGTGTGGCCTTGGAAACCAATCAAGATAGAAGTCAGTAGAACTGCTTTGGATAGTTACCCACAATAAGCTTGGACTAGAACCAATCGTTTAACAGCACTTCCTACATTTATGTATAAGCTTTTATGGCATAAGCTTCCCTTGGGATAGACCCTAACATAAGAGAGACACCTATTTGGAATAAGACTTCCATTTTGAGTAGTGGTCAATTAAAGTTTAAGTTCCCAAGACCTTTCTGGGAACCGACATCCTACTTGGCAGAAAGAAACATGTACATGGGTAATTGGCATCCTTGTTGGCAAGTCAAGACGTGAATGTTAGATAAGTCCCATCTTATCTAATGGTAGACAGGTTAAGATATGAATATTAGACAAGGCAAGTCCCCTGCCACAGTTGGATACATCAACCAAAGGAAAAATGCACAACAAAAAAAATGTTCCTAAGGAAATCCCCTATCCCCAAATCCTGATTGGTGAAATTACTTGGCACAGATGTTTGTGGTTTGGGGGCTTAAAAAACCTGTAGGATTTTAACTTGGGGTCATGGTTCAGCTCTCAAATCTGGACTATGTCCCTGGCCAACCACTTCTGGGGTTGAGATCTGTGTTTGTGCAGTTTGTGAGACAATTCCTGGACCCCAACATCATCTTGACGATTTTGGCCAAAATGTCTTCATTCCCATTTCTGGGTTCACAACCCCTGCCTCACATGGGTTGCTCTGATGAGGGAAGAAGATGCATAACCTCATGCATGGAGCACAGAGAAAGAGGCTAAATGTGTGGATGGTACAAATAGTCTCCTGATCATCCAGGCCACAGTGCAGGACTCATGTGGGAAGAGGCAGTTTTTTAAGTGGGTCTGTATCGATGAATGAAGTAGGCACCTGGCTTCTGTGCTGGCCTTCCTTAGCCCATTTGGGTTTCATACATGAGAGAGTCAAGGCAGAGGCAGCAATATGAAAGAATGATCATGGTACCTAAAGGTCTCCCTGACTGTTTCTATGTTCCATTTCACAGCCATCTACAACTTCCAAGGCAGTGGAGCCCAGCATCTCACTCTACAGATTGGCGATGTGGTGCGAATACAAGAGACCTGTGGAGGTGAGTTGGTATTGTGTATGTGTCCCTCAGATGTTGGACCCTCCACTGTAAGAATCAAAGGACCCTGCAGTACTCTCTCTAAACACATACTTGAGTGATGTGTTTAAACACATCTTGCTAATTTAGTACAGTCAGCCCTTTGTGCCCATGAGATCTATGTCCATGGAGGTTCAACCAACTGAAGACAGACAATATAACATCTGCAATATTCAGCTTCTGTCATTGCTACATAAGCAATACAACACTATTATCATTTTTACTGATTATTTTATTTATTTACATTTCAAATGTTGTCCCCCTTCCTAGTCTCCCCTCCACAAACCCCCTATCCCATCCCCTCTTTTTGCTTCTAAGAACCCTCTCTCACCCACCCACAGACTTCCACCTCACTCCTTTAGCATCTCCCTTCACTCCCTTCACTGGTACAACAATCCTCCACAGTACCAAGCACCTCCCCTGCTATTGATGCCAGATAAAGCAGTCTTCTGCTACATATATAGCAGAAACCATGGACCCACCTATGTATACCCTTTGGTTGGTGGTTTAGTCTTTGGGAGCTCTGAGGGGTTCAGTTAGTTGATATTGTTCTTCATATGGGGTTGCAATCCCCTTTATCTCCTTTAGTCCTTCCCCTAGCTCTTCCATTGTGGTTCCTTGGGCTTAGTCCAGTGGTTGGCTGTAATTGCATCTGTCTTAGTCAGGTGCTGGCAGAGTCTCTCGGGTTCCTATCTGCAAGCGTCTGTCTTGGCATCAAAAACAGTGTTGGGGTTTGGTGTCTGGATGAGATGGATCTCAAGGTGGGGTGATCTTTTGATGGCCTTTCCTTTGGTCTCTACTCCATTTTTTGTCCCTGCATCTCCTTCAGACAGAAACAATTCTGGGTTAAAAATTTTGAGATGGATCAGTGGCCCCTTCCCTCAACTGGATTCCATGTCTATCTACTGGAGGTAGTCTCTTCAGTTTCTATCTCCCCTCTGTTGGGTATTTCAGCTAATGTCATTCCCATTGGACCCTCAGAGCCTCTCATGTTCCTGGCATCTGGAACTTTCTAGGGGTTCCCCCCTCCCTGTTCCTTGCCTCCTACTGCTACTTATTTCTATTTATTCTCCTGGTCCTCTGGACTTCTCTCTTGTCTCTTCCCATACCTGATCATGCCCTTCTTTTCCCCTCCTGTTCCCCTCTCCCACTGAGGACCCTCCCTTCCTCTACCTCCCATGATTATTTGGTTCCCCCTTCTAAGTGGGATTGAAGCATCTACGCTTTGGCCTTCCTTCTTGTTAAACTTCATAAGCTACAAGTCTATGAGTTGTATCATAGGTATTCTGAGCATTTGAGCTAATATCTACTTATCAGTGAGTACATACATGTCCTTTTGGATCTGGATTACTTCACTCAGGATAATATTTTCTAGTTCCATCCATTTGAACTATTAAGTTGTTCTTAATAGCTGGATAATATTCCATTGTATAAATGTACCACATTTTCTGTATCCATTCTTCTGTTGAGGGTTATCTGGGTTGTTTCCAGCTTCTTGCTATTATAAATAATGCTTCTATGAACATAAAGGAGCACATGTCTTTGTTATGTTGGAGCATCTTTTGGGTATATACAAAGTATTGGTATAGCTGGGTCTTCAGGTAGAACTATTTCCAATTTTTTGAGGAATCACCAGATTGATTTTCAAAGTGGTTGTACCAGTTTGCAATCCCACCAGTGATGGAGGAATGTTCTTCTTTCTCCACACCCTTGCCGGCATCTGCTGTCGACTGAGTTTTTTTTATCTTAGCCATTCTGATTGGTGTAAAGTAGAATCTCGGGATTATTTTGATTTTCATTTCTCTGATGTCTAAGGATGTTGAACACTTCTTTAGGTGCTTCTCGGTTTTTCAAGATTCGTCAGTTGAGAATTCTCTGTTTAGCTCTGTAACACGGTTTTTATCATACAAATCTTTCACTTCCTTGGTTAAGAGTTAAATCAAGATATTTTATACTATTTGTAGCTATTGTAAAGGGTGTTGTTTCCCTAATTTCTTTCTCCTCCTGTTTACCATTTATATAAAAGAAAGCTACTGATTTGTTTGAGTTAATTTCATATATCCAGTCACTTTGCTGAAGGGGTTTATCAGCTGTAGAAGTTCTCTGGTAGAATTTTTTTGGGTCTCTTATGTATTCTATCATATCACCTTGGCTTCTTCTTTTCCAATTTGTATTTCCTTGATCTCCTTTTGTTGTCTTATTGCTCTAGCTAGAACTTCGAGTACTATATTGAATAGATATATAGAGAGGGGGCAACCATGTATTGTTTCTGAGTTTAGTGGGATTACTTCAAGTATCTCTCCATTTAATTTGATATTGGTTGATGGTTTGCTGTATATTGCTTTTACTATGTTTAGGTAAGGGCATTGAATTACTGATTTCTCCAATACTTTTAATATGTCAAATTTTGTCAAATGCCTTTTCAGCATCTAATTAGATGATCATGTGATTTTTTTGAGTTTGTTTATATAGTGGATTGCATTAATAGATTTTTGTATATTGAACAATCCCTGTATCCCTGGGATGAAGTTTACTTGATGGTGGTGAATGATGGTTTTGATGTGTTCTTGGATTCGGTTTGTCAGAATTCCATCGAGTATTTTTGCATCTATATTCATTAGTGAAATTGGTCTGAAGTATTCTTTCTTTGTTGAGTCTTTGTGTGGCTTAGGTATCAGAGTAACTATGGCTTCATAGAATGAGATGGGTAGTGTTCTTTCTGTTTCTACTGTATGGAATAGTGTGAGGAGTGCCATTCTTTGAAGGTCTGGTCAAATTTTGCACTAAAGCCATCTGGCCCTGAGATTTTTTTTTTTTTTTTTGGTTGGGAGGTTTTTTCAATGATTTCTTCTATTTCCTTAGGGGATATAAGACTGTTTAGATAGTTTACCTGCTCTTGATTTAACTTTGGTACATAGTATCTATCTAAAAAATCATCCATTTCATCTAGATTTCTCAGTTTTGTTGAGTAAAGGATTTTGTAGTTTGATCTGATGAGTTTTTGAATTTCATCAGTTTCTGTTGTTATATCTCCCTTTTCATTCTTGATTTTGTCAATTTGGATACTGTTTCTGTGTCCTTTAGTTAGCTTGGATAAGGGTTTATCTATCTTGTTGATTTTCTCAAAGAACCAGCTTTTGGTTTTGTTGATTCTTTGGATTGTTCTCTTTGTTTCTAATTGGTTGATTTCCACCCTGAGTTTGATTATTTCCTGCAGTCTGCTCCTCTTAGGTGTGTTTGCTTCTCTTTGTTCTAGGGCTTTCAGGTGTGCTGTTAAGTTGCTAGTGTAGGATCTCTCCAATTTCTTTATGAGGGCACTTTGAGCTATGAATTTTGCTTTTAGCACTGCTTTCATTGTGTTCCATAAGTTTAGGTATGCTGTGTCTTTGTTTTCATTGAATTTTAAAAAGTCTTCAGTTTCTTTATTTCCTCCCTGATCAAGTTATCAATGAGTTGAGAGTTGTTCAGTTTCCACGGGTATGAGGACTTTCTGTTGTTTTTGTTGTTATTGAAGTCAAGCCTTAGTCTGTGGTGATCTGGTAGCATGCATGGAATTATTTCAATCTTCTTGTATCTGTTGAGGCTTGTTTTGTGATTGATTATATGGTCAATTTTGGAGAAGGTACCATGAAGTGTTGAGAAGGTATAGTCTTTTGTTTTGAGGTGAAATTTTCTGTATACATCTGTTAAATCCATTTGGTTCATAACTTCTAATAGTTTCACTGTGTTTCTGTTTAGTTTCTGTTTCATTGACCTGCCCATTGTTGAGAGTGGGGTGTTGAAGTATGAGGGGTATTATTGTATGAGGCTCGATGTGTGGTTTGAACTTTACTAACATATCTTTTACAAATGTGGTTGCCCTTGTATTTGGGGCATAGTGCTCAGAATTGAGATTTCATCTTGGATATTTCCTTTGATGAATATGAAGTGTCCGTCCATATTGTTTGATAACTTTTGGTTGAACGTCTGTTTTATTGGATATTAGAATGGCAATCCCTGCTTGTTTCTTGGAACAATTTGCTTGGAAGACTTTTTTCCAGCTTTTACTCTGGGTAGTGTCTGTCATTGTAGTTGTGATGTGTTTCTTGAATGCAGCAAAATGCTGGATCTTGGTTACATGTCTAGACTGTTAGCTTATGTCATTTTATTGGGGAATTAAGTCCATTGATTTTGAGAAATATTAAAGACAAATGTTTGTTAGTTCCTGTTATGTTTATTATTGGAGGTGGAGGTGTGTGTGTGTGTGTGTGTGTATTTCTCTCCTTTTGGGTTTGCTATAAGATGATTAATTTCTTGTTTTTTTCTTTGGTGTAGATATTTTCCTTGTATTGGAGTTTTCTTTCTAGAATCCTCTATAAGGCTGGATTAGCAGATATATATTGCTTAAATTTGGTTTTGTCATGGAATGTTTTGGTTTTTCCATCTAATATTTGAGAGTTTTGCTGGATATAGTAGCCTAGGCTGGTATTTGTGTTCTCTTAGGGTCTGCATGACCTCTGTCCAGGATCTTTTGGCTTTTAGAGTATCTTTTGAGAAGTCTAATGTAATTCTGATAGGACTGCCTTTATATGTTACTTTATATGTTACCTTTTCTCCTTATAGCTTTAATATTCTTTCTTTGTTCTGGGCATTTAGTGTTTTGATTATTATGCGATAAAAGAATTTTCTTTTCTGGTTCAATATATTTGGTGTTATGTAGGCTTCTTGTACTTTTATAGACATCTCTTTCTTTAGACTGGGGAAATTTTCTTCTATGACTTTGTTGAAGATGTTTTCTGGCCCTTTGAGCTGGGAGTCTTCACTCTCTTCTATTCCAATTATTCTTAGGTTTTGTCTTTTCATTGTGTCCTGCATTTCCTGAATGTTTTGGGTTAGGAATTTTTATGCTTTGTATTTTCTTTGACTGTTGTGTCAGTATCTTATATGATATCTTCTATGCCTGAGATTCTCTCTTCTATCTCTTATATTCTGTTGTTGATACTTGCATCTGTAGCTCTTGACCTCTTTCCTAGGTTTTTCATTTCCAGGGTTGCCTCTATTTGTGATTTCTTTATTGTTTCTACTTCCATTTTTAGGTCTTGGACTGCTTTGTTCAATTCCTTTACCTGTTTGATTGTGTTTTCCTGTGTTTCTTTGAGGGATTTATTTGTTTCCTCTTTAAGGGCTATTAAATAGGTTAGTATTTAACTGTGTTTTCTTGTATTTATTTAAGTGAGTAATTGATATCCTCCTTAAATGTCTCTATTATCTCCATGAGATGGGATTTTAGGTCAGCATCATGATTTTCAGGTGTATTGGGGTATCCGTGACTTGCTGTGGTGGGAGAGCTGGGTTCAAATGGTGTCAAAGTATATTGATTTCTGTTGCTTATGATCTTGTGCTTGCCTCTCACCATCTGGTTATCTCTGGTGTTAGCTGACCTGGGTGTCTCTGTGTGAAGCCTACTTTCTGTGTCCTTGGGTAGCAGTAGATCTCCTAGGTGATCTGTGTCCCTAGCTGCAGCCAATCTCCTGGAAGCCCTGCAGTCTGTTGCCCCAGCTGCAGCAAGTCTCCTGGGAGTCCTGCAGACTGCAAAGTGTTGAGAGAGAGGGGGAGACAGGCTGATCTGCCTCTTAGCAGGTATAGACTGGAAGAGAGAAGGCATTTTTGCATATAGTGGAGGAGTCTGTGTTCATGGGCACCTGGGAGGTCCCACCTGCTGTGATTATTTGGGCAGATATCCTACCTGTTGCCTTGGCTGTAGCAGATCTCCTTGAAGCCTTGTGGACTGTGCAACATTGAGAGGATGATCTGCTCCCAAGCAGGTGCAGACCAGAAGGGTAACACTATTATTATTTAAATGACATTGCCACATGTTAGAAATTAGAAGTACATAGACATGATTTAAAATATATGAGGCCTTCCATATGGTCTATATAGATATGACACCATTTTATATATGGGGCTTGAACATCTGTGAGCTTTGGTGTCTGCAGGCAATCCTGGAGCCAATCTCTCCAGTATTCTGAGGAATGACTGTAATTAGAGTTTACTGAAGAAAAAAAGTGCTTTATTATTTTAGGAATGTTAATTTCATAACAAAGGCCTAACTGGCTGATTTGATGTTTGCTATGCTCTGCATTTGCCACAGTCAGGGGACCAAGGGGCTTTGGGCCTGTGGATTTTTCTCGATGTAGTTTTTTATTAATCTGTACACTATTGTAAAGAAAAATAAGCATCATCAAGATTCAGGAGGGTGCTGTAAATTATCCTCCTGACTCTATGAGCGAGGCTGTGCTGCACAGTAGTGTTATATAATTGCAGCTCCCAGTGGAGCAGGGGTTCAAGCTAGGGCTTTGTGCTGGGTGAAGTGGCAGCTCTTTCCTCTCACAAAGCCACCTGGGTCATGAAGCCAAGTGTAAATTGAGTTGGGTCCACCCATGATGGTGGTGGTGGTGGTGAGAGGAGGGATTCTTAATATTTTCTCAAAGACTAATAGCCTTAAGCTCACGAGACAGGCAACTGAAAATTAACACCATCTATGTTACATTTGATATTATGGGCAGATCTAGTGTATAATGACTTAATGAGTTTGTTAATGTCTAAGTGATGATCAGCAGACTCTACCATCTCACATAGTTAAGCTGAACTCCCAGAGTTTTCTCCTGCCAGGTCAGCCTATGACTCCTCCTATAAAGGACACAGAGTATACTTCCTGTGACTGGCAGAATTGAAGAGGAAGAGGAGACTGGTCTGAGAATACAGGCCCTGTGCTATCCCCCAGAGAATCCATCCGATGAGTCCCTGGAAAGAAGTACAGGGAGGTAGGAGACAGACATGCTGAGGGGTAGGCATTTGCTGGGATGTAACAGCCAAGAACCATTGTGTCCTTTCCACTGACCAGACACTGTCCATCATCCCAGAGAGCACAGAAGCCTAATCAGGCCACTGGATAGGTAGAGTTCTTTGCACTGCTGAATAAGCTTCAGGAAGCTTCCCGGGAAGTGGAGCCCTAGCTTTCTCTCCAGATTTGTGCAGAGGTGCTTGTGCATGTATGAAACACACGCACATTCACATGCAACACACACATACCTACAGATACATGCACACATAACACACACATACACACACGTGCACACACACAAGCATGCACAAACATGACATTCATACAAACACCTATAACTTCCTAACAAAGACACACACATGAATGAATACACAGCTATTCATGAACAGAGCCCTCACGCAAACACACACAAATTTGTATATGAACATGTATACATATAAACAGAGGCAAACCAAGAGAATAAGAGAATGAAATTCCTTTCTTTGAGGAGGGTAATTTAGTATTTCATATTTCAAAGCAACTTTTAAAGGAGTTCCTACAGAGGAACAAGACCTACTGGAATGTGTTGTGTGCTTTGGCAGTATTCTTTTCCCGGTTGCATCTTATTGTGCGTTGTTTGGTGACCAGGGTGCCTAAGAAATGCCCCAGCCTTGGCCTTTGAAGACAGAGAGATGAGCTTGGTTCAGGGAGTGGTTGAGTGAGGGAATTCCTTCCTATAGAGTCAGGCCTGTTCTTCTAAATTACCACCCTTCCCCACAGGATAGCCCTGTGTTTTTCACTGCTAATTCTAGCTGTGTCAGAGAACTTTTTGATTTGTAATCTTCTCATCAGTTTTACTTATTTATTATAATGTATCTATTTACAAGAGAAAAAATATTTTTAAATGATCTTAAGAGGTTAACAATGCTTAACCTTGGGTGGTTGGAATCTGAGTGATGATCATTTTGAACTTTGTGTGTTCTATTGGTTTTTTTTTGTTGTTGTTGTTGTTGTTTCTATTGTTCTATTGGTTCCTTACTTGAAGAGTTATGATTACACAGCTCCTGGACTTGTTATCTGATAAAAAGGGGAGAAGAGAGAAGCAGTGTTGCACTGTGCTTGACTCAAGAACAACCTTTTGGATTCTTTCCCCTCAGCCAGCAGAGCTTTGAAGAGACCAGTATGTGTATCTAGTTATGCACCATGGCCCCTGGTCACTTGGAAGCTGACTCTTTAGTGTCTAGAATGGATGAGATTAGCCCCTTCTTTGCTCACATGATGTTTTAAGTAGGATTTGTCTGCTTTGAATTCACATGAGGGTCCACTCTCTGAAGTGTTATGCTGATGGTATCAGGAGGGAGGAAACTAAACCGTGATGTATACAAGTAAGGCTTTTGGCAAGTAAAGTCATTAGGGTGTAGGATCCATGAGTGAATTCTGGAAGCCTTATGGAGAGAGGGAGAAAAAACACACAGATATAGAGGCATTTATAGGCTTATGTGACATACCAAGGGGACCCTTGCCAGAGGCTGCAATGTGCTTTGGGACCTTGATTCTCTAGAATCACGAGCCGTAAATAGCTGTGTCCTAAGTACTTTCAGTATGAATGGTGCAAACACAATTCTGATTGGGAGTTTTAGATATGAGTGGGTTTTAGTATAAAGATAGCATGTTATGATACAAACTCCTATAGTTCTGAAGGGCTGACATCTTTCCGACTATTTAATGACATCCAAAGACTCCAGTCTCATGTCCAGCATGGTGCGCATCTTCCTCCCTTCCCCCAGTTTAAATAATGGTAGCATAGAGTATTCTCTTTCTATTATGTCTTCCATACTCAGCTGAGCACTAAGATGAGTTAACTTGTGGCACAATAGCTACACAGCTGGGGACTACGGTACCAGATGCCTGTGATATACCCACCTGATGATGCTTCTGGCAAGCATCCCACCACGCCTATGTATGCTAAGACATCAATTCCCCATCTCCAAAGATACCAAGATGCCTCTGTCTCTACTGTCTTCCTTCCTTCCTTCCTTCCTTCCTTCCTTCCTTCCTTCCTTCCTTCCTCCCTTCCTTCCTCCTTCCTCCCTTTTTTCTTTCTTTCCTTCTTTCTTTCTTTCTTTCTTTCTTTCTCTCTCTCTCTCTCTCTCTCTCTCTCTCTCTCTCTTTCTTTCTTTCTTTCTTTCTTTCTTTCTCTCTCTCTCTCTCTCTCTCTCTCTCTCTTTCTTTCTTTCTTTCTTTCTTTCTTTCTTTGTTTTTTGAGATGGAGTCTCACTATATACTTGTAGCTGGCTTGGAACTGGTTTTATAGACCAAGCTGACCCTGAACTCAGAGATCACAGAGATCTGCCTGCCCCTGCCTCTGCCTTGTAAGTACTGGGATCGAAGGCCTGGGCCGCTGTTAATCCCCAAAATGGGAGGAAAACCACACTGACCCAAATCATCATGGTCAAATTAATTAAAACAGCTTTTCAAATTCATGTACATGGGCTGCCTCCCCCTATGGTGAGGTTCGAGAAGTCAGCATTGGGTGTGAGGAAGACAAGGCTTTTACAGTTCAGGGGTATGTGGTGGGCAGAATAGGCAGGGTTGCAGGAGCAGAACGTAAGCATAACAAGTTAGTTATGACACAAAGAAGTAGTTGCAAGGTGGGCAAAACAAGGTAGTCATGGCAACAAGGAATCATACGGCCTTTTGAAACAAAGATAGGGTTGTACCATGCTTATAAGCAACAGACATGGTTGCTGGTTCTTGAAACAGGTAGTACAGAATCATTTGTAGTTAGTTACCTGTGGGGCATAGCCCAATCCTTGAGAAACAGAAATTTGATCATAAGCAGGAATGAACCTGGCTTGTTTATATTATAAAATAGTGTATATACTTAAGAGGGAGGCAGGCTGGTTCTTCACCATATCTTACTGTCTCCTAGATCACAGTGGAGGGTATTCTTCTGAGGTAGCTGGACTTATTTAGAATCTTCTTCATAAGGCGTTCCCAGAGATATATGTAGACACTATTCTTAATTATTCCCTGCCTGGCTTAGAAAGACAGGGAAAGTCTCATTGTTTACTGATACTTGTGTATGTCAAAGGCTGTGGGGTCTATTATAGCAGAAAATATGGGGGAGGGTGGCTCTTCTAGACAGAGACTCCAGAAAATATTTGGACTTCAGTTTCCAGTAAAATATGACTGTGGGAAGGGGCGAGGAGAGAGGCTGTTGGGAGATTTGGATTGTTATAAAGCAATGTGATATTGCACTGTTTTCTACAGAGAGTATACCATGACACCATTCTGAGAGCCAGCCTTCTCACCTGGCAACATCTGCAGCTCTTCAGAGCTGTCAGATGCCCTCGCCTGCAGGACTGTGTGGGCCACAAAGAGCTCTGGGTAGGTGGCGAAGGCTTGAATCTACCGTGGGTAGAGTGGGACACACCAGAGCCCACAGCACCTTCTGTACTAGCAACCCTGTCAAGGGTGATCATGACCCAAACAATGGGGACATTGTGAGCTCTTCACAGGGGATCTTTTAAAGCACCACTTTGCCAGGAGGCCTCCTTTGTTCAGCTGTGTGCGGGAAGCAGCTGGGTGTGAAAGGGACTCTATTGTTTGGAGGATGCTGCTCTACTCTCTGAATGTTGAAACCCACTTTTCCTGCTTTTTGAATGAGGGTGGGGCTGGGATGTCAGTGAGCCAGATTTCTGTCTCATTTATTCTGTTGTTATGGAAATATGTTGAAAGGCATCAATAAAAAGAATGAGATTCTAAGTCTGTAGGTTCTGGAAACAAAATAGAAAACATTTCTAACTTGTTGGATTATGATATTAGTTTAATTGTTGTCCAAAAATGGACGTGGTAGCTACTAACTTTTTGAATATTTTACTTATAGCAGGTACAGGGAAATAGATCCCTCTGAAAACTTCACATAATTTAAATTTGACAAGACAGCTGTGATTATTCCTATCGAACCCATCACTTGTCAACTTCCTATGTCACTTGTCAACTTCCTATGTCACTGTCAACTTCCTATGTCACTGTCAATGGTCACTCAGACAGCAGGACTTAGATCTTTGTTCTGAGCCAAGCTTTGACTGAATACTCATTTTTAAATACATACATTTTATTATCTATAGCTGAGGTATACAGCATGAAGGTATCCTCCCTCCCTCTCTCCCTTCCTCCGTTTTCTCCCTCCTTCCCTCTCTCCCTCCCTCCCTTCCTCATCCTCCTTCTTTTAGATTTTATTTCTTTTATGTATGTGAGTGAAACATCACTTCAGACACACCAGAAGAGGGCATTAGACCCTATTGCAGATGGTTGTGAGCCACCATGTGGGTGCTGGGAATTCATCATGTTTCTTGTGTGTATGTTTTCTGGAGTGATCCTTTGGCACTGGCTAATTGGTGTGCTCTTCTCTGGGAAGACCAACCCTCCCACTCCTAGCTTTTCTGCCTGTACTTCTTTGTGTAAGGTGGTAGCCTCTGTGGGCTTGTTCTTGTCCAATTGGGTATGTCCATTGGTGTCATCCTTGTTCAGCTCACATTTGGGCTGTCATGTTGGTGAGACTATATGCATTTAACTTCTGATGTTACTAGGAGACACCATCTCAGAGCAAACTCCCTGGTCCTCTGTCTCTTTATTGTTCTTAGATGCCACACGTAGATGAGATTATACAGTATTTTCTTTTCAGGTATGTGTTTATGTCACTTAGCACACCATCTAGGTTATACCAGCTAGCAGAGTCTCTTTTTTGAAGGCTGAGTGGTGTTCTGCTTGGATACCACACTTGATACACCCCCGCTTCTTTGTTCATTCACTGATGTGTGCTTTCTTTGCTTTTTTATCTCAACTTTTATGAACAGAGATGCAGACTATTGTGAACATGGACACACAGACATCTTAAAGAGCTGATGATGTCATTTCCTATGGGTAGATGCCTACCAGAGAGCTTGTTTGTCATGTGGAAGCTCTATTTTTAAAGTCTTTAGTAACCATCAGACTTTTTTTTCCACAGTAGTTGTACTCATAGAGATGAGTACCAACAGTATACTTCCTGCCAACAGTATACTTTGTTTCCTTGTTAACATTTATTTATTACCTCTTTACTGAAAGTATCCTTCTTAGTAAACATGGGGAAGTGTATTGTGGTTTTGATTTGCATTACCCTGGTGACTAATAATGTCCAGGAACTTTTCATATTCTTGTTGGCAGTTTTGTATATTTTCTGTAGAAATGTTCTATGTTTTAAATGGATTGTTTGCCTTCGTACTACTTGGTCAGATGTTTCCTTTAATATTTTTGGTATATGTGCCTTGTTAGACAAATAGTTTGCGATTTTTTTCAGTCTCCAAGTTGACATCTGATTTTTTTCATTATTTCCTTTACTTCTTAGGAGGCTTTTAATCAGAGTCTGTACTCTTAACCTCTGATCAAATAACTCCTATTTGATCTTGATATTATTAGATATTATTGATTGATATTACTACAGAGGAAAGTAAAAGTACTCTCAGGTACTCATCACTTAGATAAATAGTAACATTCTTGCTTTATATATTTCTTAAAAATACTCAGATGTTAGTCGGGCAGTAGTAGCTTGTGCCTTTAATACCACCACTTGGGAGGCAGACGTGGATCTCTGAATTCAAGGTCAACCTGGTCTATAGAGTGGGTTCAGGAACAGCAAGGCTACAATGAGAAACTCTGTCTCAAAAAAGAAAAAAAAAACCCTAAAACTCCTCAAACTCCCCAAAACCTCAGGTGTGATTGAAACCCACAGCTGATTATTACTCTGGTCCTGTCTTTGCTTTTTGTCCACAAACAAGCCATGGTTATCTTAAAACTGGAATGTTTTCTTCCTGTTCAAAGTTTTATATCTTTACTAGATACATTTATTTATAATCATGTTATTTATTTATTTGGAATTATGTGTATGTGTGTCTCTGAATGGGTATGTGTACTTGAGTTCAGGTGCCACAGAAGTCAGAGATCTCAGTTCTCCTGAAGCCAGAGTTATAGGGTGTTGTGAACCCCTTAACATGTTAGGAACTGAGCTCCTTCAAGAGCAGTGGGTGCTGTTCATTGCAGAGCTATCTCCTCATCCCCCATAATGATGTTTTTAAAAATAGTTCTTGTGACAATCCTCTGAGGAGAGGTGCTACTTTTCTCAGATAAAAACATTGAGGCTTAAGTGACATGACCAAGTTCTGCCTAAACATGGCAGACAGAGGGTTCTTTTCTGTGGTTCTGGGAGATTTGGATTCTTTCTTCTCTCCCTTTTGTGTATTTCGGGTTACATTGGTGCTGTAGGAAAGAAGTACAATTTGAATAGCTGGCATTTCACAGTTGTCTAAAAGACTTGTAAGAAATTTCACTTTGCTCGTCTTCCCTCAGGGCACGCGACTTAGCATCCAGGCTGCTGTAGAAAATGCCATAGATATTACATGTCAAGTAGCAGAAACGGAATTCTGTTGTAGAGCAGGGAAATCCAAGATCAAGGTGTTGGCAGATGTGGTGCTTGGTGAGGGCTGTGTTCTCCTCTCCTCATGACTTTCTTCTGTCTCTGCATCTAGTGGCAGAGGAGTATTAAGGGTTCTGGCTTTGAATTGACCAACGTGGTCTAAAGCTGTACTTGTGTGATCTTAGCTCAATACACAACTGACTTATGTTTAAATCCCATCAATGAAACAGGAATAAAGATACTTAGCTCACAGGGTTTCTGTGAGTGTGACAAGAGAGAACAGATATATATGATTAAAGTGACTGTTACTGGTAGGTAGTCACAATAAAGGTCATTGTGCCACAGTGAGTACAGTAGAATTCAGGAGTCAACTACTTTGGCTTAAATTTCAAGCTGTGTGTCAACCAGCAAGTTGCCTCATCTCTGTGACTCTCTGTTTTCATTTACAAAACTGAACTAGTAACAGGATTGTCATAAAGTTTAATCTTTAATTTGGTAGGCAGGTACTCTACCATTGAGCTACATCCCCAGCCCACTAAATTTAAAGTTCGAAAAAACAAAATCAATGCCTTTAGCAAAGCATCTGGGGTACAGAAAACACTTGGAAGGATAAAACCCTCTTGTCCACTGTTAATTACCTTCTGTCACAATTGGCAAATACTTAAAGGCAAGTAAAAGTAGAAGATGGCTCTTCTTAGAAGGTGAACTAGAAGAGCTTCCACCGTAGAAGTCCTCAGTTGCAATGTAGCTTGGAGATTTACTCTGGGGCGGGGGTGTGGGAGTCTCTGATAAGATGATGAACTATTAGATGTGAGGATTAGCTTTGTCAACCTGACTTGACCTAGAGCCACCTGGGAAGGGAGTCTCAATGAAGAGCTGCTATGTTGGGTGCTGAGTGGGCATGTCTGTGGGGTTGTTTTAATTAAGTTAGTTGATTCTGGGAGACACAGCCCTGGGCAGGAGCATTCCCAAGGCAGGAAATCTTGACCTGTGTAAGAGTGGAGGACTGGAGCTGAGCATAAATAAGCAGGAAGCACACGTGTGTTCACTTCTGCCTTTGGCTGTGGCTATGATGTGACTAGTTTTAATTTTCTACAGTTTGACTTCCTCTGGAATTGAGAACCAGAATACTCCCACCCCAGATTTCTTGTGGTCAAGGTGCTTCTATCACAACAACAGACATGGAGCTAGTACATTCCTTGACCATCAAACTCCTTCCCCTAAGATCAGAAGTGGGGCTGCTCCTTCTACATCCAAACATGTCACTAGTTGAATGACTGGGAAAATTGCTCAATATCTCTGTGTCTCGGGTAGGGTGCTCAGCTGTACAATAGAATAATGACAATTTCTGCTCCATATGGTTGTCAAGAAGATGAAAAGGCTTATGCAGAATAGCTCCTGGAAGGATGCTTTCATTCCAAGCTCCGGATCCTTCCTCCCCAACTTCCCTAATTTCCCTTCTGTTTTCTCTGTGTCTTTTCTCTTCTCTCTCACTTTCTGTCACTCAAGATAAGATCTCCAGGGATTACAGCAGCTTCAAAACTTCCTTTAGGCATTGACCTTCAAGCTGGTCATGACTGGGAGGGTGACTTTGCATTTCAGTTATTTTGAGGCGGGGGTCAGGAGGGGGAACAACTTGTGTCGTTATTTGCCGAGAATATATTCTGTCAACAATCTGTCAGCCCAATAATGAGGGTCTGTTAATGAGGCACTTGGCAGGTGCTTTTTATTTACAAAGATGACAAATGCCACCACGTGGCTGTACTCCAATCATTTCAAAGGCCAGCGGACTCATTACAGCCTCTGAACTCATGCTCATTTTGTCAGAGGACTCCAAGTCATTTGGATTTCTGTTAATTGAGTCCTGTGAGTTGGAGGAGGGGCTTTAAAATTCCTGTCCCTCTATTTGTTCACAAATGTATCTGTTTGGTAGTGACAAACTTCAGAAAAAATATTTGTTGCTGCTAGAACTGTCCTTATTATTTTAAGATGATCAATAACCCAGGTCTGTGAACATTTTCATGCCTAAGATAGGACTTACAAACATGTGTGGGGCCACAGGCAGGTAAATGAGAAAGGGACGCCTGGGACTGTAGGTTTGTGGCATCTGTCTGCATGATGGATGCTGAGGCCTCCCTCCAGAAGCACTTGGGACCATGTGGCCCAGTGTACTGGAGGCTTTACTAAGGCACCTTATTTCTCAAAAGGAGAAGGGGATTTACATTAGTATGCGAATGAAACCCTATACCTGAAGATGTTGCTTTGAAATGACAGCAACCAACACAATGTATGTCATACTGTGAGCTTCTGGATCTATCCTGTCTGGCAGGTCTAAAGCAGATTGCAAGCATTTTTTTTTTTTGGCTGGGAGAGAGTAAACAGACAAAAGCAGAGTAAACCAAGTTAGCAAAAGATGCAGAAAAAGTGAAAGACCTTTACCTCTGTTTTCTCTTTGCAGACTGGTACAGAGGATACCTCATAAAGCATAAAATGTCACAGGTAAGGTCACTTTATTTTCATTGGAATGATGCAGAATGTCTTCACCTGGCCCTGATGCCTCTCCTGGGCAATTCTTTCCATTCATTGTTCTTCAGCAAAGTGAGCCTTCCCCACTCCTCCCAATCCTCACTCCCCACCAACCTGCACATCCCTTCTCTATCCCCATACTTTAAGGCAGCTCTGGTACCCTCTTCTCTCCACATCCTTTGCTGACACACCATTTGCTTATGAGTTTCCCTCTCCAGGAAACGGTGCACTTTCTAGTTGAAGCTGGCCTCTGCTCCTTCCTTCAGTACTGTGTGAGCATTCACTCATCTCTCTGTATGACATGAACGGACAGGCCTAGGTGTCCTTCCAGATGACAGAGTCACTCTGTCATGTCATCTCCACTACAGCAGGCATTTGCTTTGTTTCATTTTCTCAACTGGTGGGCAGCAAAGTGGTCACATTCTCCCATTGAGCATACAGCTTGACTTCAGGGAGAAATTTCCAAGCAATTGATCCCTTATCATCTGGGGCATGGTTATGAAGCATCTTCCATGATGTTCAAGGAGGCACAATCCTGCCCTGCCCTCTCAGAGGGCAGGGACTTAAACCCAGGGAGGAGAGATTCCCACATCTCAGACATTCAAGTACAGCCAAGGACTTGCTTCAGTCCTAGCAGACCTAGGGCTCTCTCATGTCCCCTTCAGAGACATTAATTCCCTGGATGTGGGCAGAAAGGAGAGAAGTGAGCTTGTATCTCAGTAAGTGGGGGTTCAGGCCGCTGTTCTATTGATCTCTCTTCTTGCTCACCTGAGAAGACAAGCACCCCTGGTGGTTCTGAGTTCTCTTTTGGGATTGAGAGTGGAGAACATGAAGATCTATGCACATGGATTTGGAATCTGTACCTGCCCCATCTAATTCTCAGATTAGTCCTTGAAAGGTTGGTGGCTTCAAAAGCCAGTAGCTTAGTGAGGGAAGGAAACTGGGAGGACAAGGAATCCATTAGTTTTTTAGGACTTGACTTCCATCCTATTTATTGTGTTTCCTACAGGGCATTTTCCCTACATCCTTTATCCACCTCAAGGAAGTGACAGTGGAGAAGAGAAGGTACTTGTGGGGACTGGGGAGGGACTCAGTTGGTAAAGTGCCTGCCTTGCAAGCATGATCCAAATTGGGTTCCTTCAGAACACATGTGAAAAGAGCTGACCGTGATGCTCCATATGTGTAATCCCAGTGCTAAGGACTGAGGTGACAGTCAGCTGCCTGAGGCCCTCTGGTCACCTAGTCTAGCCTGCTTGTCAAGGTCCAGGCTAGTGCAAGAGTCTGTCTCCAAACAAAACTAAAGCCACAAAAACAAAGAGGGGGGGTTTCCCCTGAGGGACAGTCCCGTTAAGTCCACTGGTTTCTACATAAGAAGCACATGTGTGGACATTCACTCCCCCCTCCTGCCAACACACACACACACACACACACACACACACACACACACACACGTACTTGTGTTATTTGCCTCCTGGCTCATGGCTGCCTTTGATGCTAGCTTTGGTCATCTAAGCTGTCAGATGGGCAGATGTGTGGGTTCCAGCTCATTCAGCTGCTGTGTGGGTCTTCTCTCTCTCTATGAGGAGCTAATCCAAATTGATTCTAGCTGGAATCTGATTCTGAGGGGGGATTAGTCAGTCTGGAGAATCTAACTTTTCACTAGCAGCTGCCTTTGGAGCTTATTAAAGTAGATTTGACTCGAATAGTGAGTATAAGCATTCCCCTCTCCCCCTTAAAGGAGGACATTTAGAGAGAAGTTCCATTTATTTGCACGATGCAGTCTGTAACCGCTGCAGCTGGTGAGGGCTCAACAAGCCTCCTCTCCATAGCTGCAACTTGGTGCAAAGTTCCCAGAACTTTCTCTCTTTTGCACCTCGGTCTCAATTCTACCTCTCTCTCTCTCCCTCTCTCTCTCTCTCTCCCCCATCCTAAATAGGAACATAGAGAACATCATTCCTGCAGAAATCCCTCTGGCACAAGAAGTGACAACCACGCTCTGGGAGTGGGGAAGCATCTGGAAGCAGCTCTATGTGGTGAGATGCAACCTGTCCCCAGGATAGATGAACCCTGCCGCTTTCACTCAGGCTTATGATTGGCATTTAGCCTTCAGTGGAGCTTTGAGAGAGAGAAGAGAGAGTACATACTATGACATACTAAGACATGGAGACCCAGAAAGGTTACATGCTTTCTTTGAAGCCACATGGCTAGCAGTGACAGCTATAATCAATAAGGTTGGATGGGGGCCTTGTGTTTTAAAACAGGTGCAAAAGCTGTTAAACTCGGGTTTGCAAATGCAGTGCCTTAATATCTGTTCATAAAATAAATCCTCTAGGTTTCATAACCTGCCTCTTTAATATTCTCAGGGGATTTGATTTGGTGTGCGGCTGGCATTCTGAACTATTCCCTTGTCATATGTTAATTAACTGATGGCTATTGTCTTCAGATCCGTGAAGAAGCTTTGACCCTGAAAAAAAAAAACAAAGACCACATTTTATGTGTTTTCTCTGTTTCAAAGCAAATTTAATTTAAAATCCTCCTTTGATGCGTCAAAGCTCCTAATGAAAACAATTAGCCAAGCAAACCACGAGGCTGAGAGGGAAAATGTCACCTGAAGCTTCCTCCAAGTTTGTTACAGCCCTGTGCACACCCACTGATGTGTGCACGCTGACTGTAGACTACCTTCTATGGTAAATATTGACACCCATGTGGAGATCTCCTAACAGGAGGTAATTAGCACATCCAATTCTGTAAGATCCCCAAAGCTTATCAGTAGAATTTAGAGTATGTATTTTTCTGCTGTTTATTACTGTAATGCAGTATCTGAGGCACGCTGACTTATAAAGAGCCATTCTTGATGGCAGATTTCCAGAGAGGCTCTGAATAGCAACATAGCAAGGGACAGAGAAGGTGCATGTGTGTTTATCTCATTGCTGTTCCTGGGCTCCACCCTAGTAAAGCTTATCTAATCCTCTAATCACTTTCCCAAAACCTACCCTCTAAAAACCCCAGTTGGGTTAAATTTGACCCCCTATTTCCTCCCAAATGGAATAAAAATCTAGCACATAAAACCTGGGATAAAATTCTAGTACACGAAACCTGGGATAGAGTACATGCAACCTTGCAGATCACTCAAATCATATTTACACAAGCAGGGGTGCAAGCAGCCTCCTTGCAGCTTGAGTGAGTCCTTGTTCATCTCCACTACTCTCCCTAGAACATCTTTACATATGTACTGTGGACACCTGATATTTTCCTCCAAGAAATGGCTCTATAGCAAGCCAGCCAGGCTCTCTACTCTACAAATAGAAATAATCAAATGTCAGCAGTTTCATTATTGGGTCTATGACTTTTGCCCTGTCTGCACAGCACATATTGGACACGTAATACCTAAATTTTATGTCCTTTTAGTAAATGTAGACAATTTGTATGAAGAGTGTCCTAGCATGCCCTGTCATTCCAACATCACATTTCTGATTATTCCAAGCCATGTGCATGCCTGTCAATTCAACTAGTTGCTGATTGTCTAGAAGTTAGCCTTAGACTCCTCACTTTGCCTAGGACTCTCTTCAGATATTAGTTACAGCCAGGGTCCCTAGGACATTTCTATTTCTGTTGCACTTGGCTACAAATTGAGGGTCCTCACTGCCTCTACCTACCTAAGTGACTGCCTTCTAATTCATAATTCATTAAAATTTCCCAGGTCTCAGGAAAGTGCTATACATAAGATGGCAGCTTTATTATAAAGGGTATAGATGTGGGTATAGATGCCTGAGGGAAGAGACAGGTAGTGCAGTCGTGTCTTCTCTGGTTGAACCACCCTTGCCAGTTCATGAATGCCCACCACCTGGGGTGTGCCACCAGCTTGTTGCTCAAGAGTCTTAATTAAAATCTCAGCACACAGGCTTTAATGCATTGCAGCATCACTCTTGGAGAGATGAGGTAGTTCAGCACGGGCCTGAAAATCCCACCCCTTAATCAGGTCTGTGGCTGACATTTCTTGTCGTGAGAGCCAGTCCTGAAGCTGTCAGGGGTCCAGGAAAGTTAGACATTAGCCCAAAACCAACAATGGGTGAAAGACGCTCTTTCAAAATCACCAAATGGCATCCCTATTGCTTAGCACGTGTTTTAAGGGTTTTATGAACACTGTTCCCAGCCAGAGAAAAAGACCAAATATATGTTTTTCATTATAATACAATACTTTTGCTAAGAGAGAGGTGAAAGCATTTTGTCATAGTTAGAAGATCACTTTCTGAATAAATGAAGTAAAAACAAGACGGGCCAGGAGTGTCAGAGCACTCACTTAGGCAGGGGTCCCTGGACCACATAAAATGGAGAGAGTGAGCTGGACGCCAGGATGCACCCATTACTCTCCATTATCCTGCTGTTCATGAGATGTGACCAACTGCTTCGAGCTCCTGCTACCTACCTTAGCTTTCCTACCATGATGGACGGCACTTTGAACTATGAGCAGGAATAAACCCACCCCCTCCCTTGAGTTGCTTGTTGTCAGGGTGCTTTTTATCCCAGCAACAGGACAAGCAGCACAGACAACATTGGAAGAAACCAGAAACCCAGCACTGTTATTAGGTGATTGTTACAGTACCTGTCAAAAAGCCCTGAACCCTTAACCTTCTTGTTCTTGATCAGAAATGAACTGAGCTGGGGAGGTGGTTCAGCGATGAAAAGTGCTTTCTGGGCAAGCAAGAGGATCTGGGTTTGAATTCTCATACCCTGTGTAAAAGTCATATGGGCACTGTGACCATCTGCAGTCCCAGCACTCCAGATGGGAGACGGGAGGCAGAGACAAGACAAACCCTGTATGTCACCAGACCAGCCAGCCTGGCATACACAGCAGAAAAGACAGCAAGAGATTCTGTAGGAGAGGAGAGGAGAGGAGAGGAAAGGAGGTTTTTCTCTGTGCTCTACATATTTACAATGGTACAGATGTGCCTGTATTTATATACCCACACACCCGTCATATAATATAGAAATACATACCATAATACATGTATAAGAAGAAACTATGACTTTCTTTTCCTGTTAAACAGGATGGAAAGAAAATGAGGATCACATGGTGTGTTAGGGTAACTTGACATATCACCTGGCCACATATTCTGCATCCTACAGAAACCATGTCTTGGGAAACAATGCCCTATCAATAGCCCCTTCTATGAGAGAAGCGGTCCTGGCTCCCGGTCTTAAAGGCCACAAGCTCTGTTGCTTTCATTATAGCAGGTGTTCATGTGCACCAAGCCTACTCGTGTTAGAAATTCTCCCCACCCCCACCTTGACCAAATACCTGAGAGAGATGACTTAAGAGTGGGGAGGTTTGCTTTGGTCCGTGGCTTCAGTCATTGACTCTAATTCCATGGTTTGGCATGGCCTCACAGCAGTATGGACACGGGGAGGAGAAGAGTGTCTACATCATGATGGACAGGACACAGAGGGTGGGGCATGGGGCCAGAGACGTGAAATACCCTCCAGTGATCCACCTTCCAAAGAAGAGCCATCAGCGTAGACCAAACATTCAATACATGGCATTTCATAGTCAAGCCTTAACACCTTTCCTGACTATAAGTCAGAAAACTTTTCTTTCTCTGTGTCTTTAGTTACTTTATTTATTTACCAAAGGAAGGAAATATTTGCAAAAATGGACTGGCTTTTTTGGGTATCAGCTTTTGGCTGTTAGGTTTATTTTCTATTTTTATTTTATGTGTATGGCGGTTTGGCCTCTATGTCTGTATACTGTAAGCTTCTCTATTCCTGCAGAGGCCAGAAGAGGAGGGTCAGATCCCCTGGAACTGGAGATGCAGCTGGTTAGGAGTCACCATGTGGGTGTTGGGAATAGAACCCAGGTCCTCTAGAAGACCAGCAAATGTTAATTGCTGAGTCACGTTCCAGGCCTGGCTGTTAGATTTTATTTTAATTTTTTACTAAGATGTGATTGAGAATATATCTGCTTTGGGGAAATTTCAGCGGCCCAAGGGGAAGGACTATATTGGCAGCTGAGTATCAGTTCTGTCCCTTCACAGCTGGCCACGGCTGGGAGAGAGGTCAGATAGCTCTCGCCCAACTGTGGCCTAGCTTGCCAAGTACCTTTGGTGTGCATAGGCATTCACTGTTGCTTCCATCTTGTAGGCCAGCAAAAAGGAACGCTTCCTCCAAGTGCAGTCCATGATGTATGACCTGATGGAATGGCGTTCCCAGCTCCTCTCAGGAACGCTACCCAAGGATGAGCTGAAGGAACTGAAGCAGAAAGTCACATCAAAGATCGACTACGGCAACAAGTACCTCATGCCTCTTGAAAATCGACTTCCCTCCCCCAGCCTCTCCTTCTTCCTTTTCTCTCTTGGTGAAGCCTGCTTTCATTTTTAGACACCTGGAGTTTGCCACTTTCTATTTGGGAGAAGGTTGCTGCTACCTTAGCCCTGCCTGTGTGTCTTTGTGATTGCGCCCTGGGGCTCAGGGACACACAAGCAGAGCGGAGGAGGCTTGCTTATGCAGTGGCTTTCACTGGGTACTGCACAGATTTAGGACACTATTTAACCTACTTCCGAGGGACAGGGGAGCACAGACATGCTTGCATTCAGCTTGATGCCTCTTTACCTCTGCGTTCTTGACAAAGCTTTCCTTTAAGTCCCAGTGTGAGATTTAGTGTCCCTTCCCCCATTTGAAGTTATCCAAGCCACATGCCTCCAGCAAATTCACACAATTACAAAAGTGTTTACCGAATGGAAAGAGAAACAAGAACAGGTTGAGATTTGAATGCTCTGGTGTACGGAAGGAAACGAATCGCCGAGGCAAGCTAAAAACAGTAACAGTGTTAGGACTAACACTGGGCCAGAGCTTATTAAGCACGAGGCTTTATGCTGAGTTTCTCCCAGGCATTGTTTCACTTAATTCTTTTAATAACTCTGTAGGATGTTAGTTTTATTACCCCCATTTTATTCTTCATGTTAGATGAGGGCACCGAGGCTGTTAAAGACATGAGGTTGGGGCTGGAGAGATGTCTCCAGAATTAAGAGTGCTCATTGCTCTCCCACAGGGTGCCAGTTCAGCACACGCATGGTGACTCACAACTGCTTGTAACTCCAGCTCTAAGGGATCCAACCCCCTCTTCTGGACTCTGAGGGCATCTGCACTCAAACATGCATGCACACAATTAAAAATAAAATACCTCTTTTTTTTTAAAGGAAGTTAATTGTTCAGAGTTATATAGCTAGTAAATGGCACCTCGTAGGATATAGACTTAGGCTGCATCAGAAAACTATAAAGCCCTCCCTTTTCAGTTTTTTGAATGTCCTGTGTATGGTTTCACTTAATCCAACATAAATGTGTGAAGCAATTATAATTGGATTGATTTTCTATTAGGTATGGGTGCTGCAAAAATACAAGTCCCCATCCGTGAAGGGCTACCAGTCCAGTTAAGAGTATGTTATGAGTTTGTCTACTGTCATGAGTTTGACAGCTTAGGAAGCAAGAAGCAAGAATGCTGTTTATAGATTTGGAGATGGAAGCTAGGGGAAGCTCTGTGGAGGAGATGGCCCTTGGGCTTTGGAGGATGAAGGGTTTTCAGTTGAAAAGTGAGCATCAGGGTGCAGGAGAGGTCACAGCCTGCAGAGAGGGGAGCTGCACCCCAAGCCTGAGGGGGAAGGACCCCTCTAGAGAGTAGAATGAGGTTACTTGGTAGTCAGGCTCTCCGGCCCTCATCAAGCTCACCAGGAAGGGGCTCCAGTGCAGTGAGCTGAGGCCAGAGTCCACCCCAGAGGCTCATTCTGCTGCTGGTCCCCCCGTGGCATCCCGGAAGTATATCCAAATCTGTTTCCACAGAGTGTCCTCCCACAATGATGGGTTGCCACGCAGCTGCTTCTGCCGTGGCTGGCCTGGTGTCTTCAGTTGAACACCAAGCATGTGAGATTGGGGGGTGGGGGGAGAGGCTTGTTTTCTGCTTTTCAGAATAGCCTTTCGATGCTAGTTCCTCAGTGGGTGATAATGAGAGAGAGAGAGAGAAGAGGAAGAAAGATCACCCTAAACTAGGCTCCCCTCTGTAACAGCCTCTAACCCAGCCCAGTGTCTTCCATTTTAGTCATTCCCTTTGTGGAATTGAAAGATGTCCCACCATGTGGATCATGGCTCTTGGCTTCTTGCTTCCCTCGTCTGCTGCTTCTACTGGAAGTGAGAGGGAGCTGGGCTGTTTACTATTGCAATAGTACCCTGGACTCATGGCTCTTGTATAGGAGAGATGGCTTCCCTGGATCCAGGAGGCCAGCATCTGGACAGAATTTCAAGACTGCCAAAAGAATGCGAGAGCAGGCAGAACTGAGTCTTGGAAATGTGTTAAGAGTCTTTCCATCCTGTTGTTGAGATATCAGACTTTCATTGTACGTAGGGTAGTGTCTTTGGGTACAGAGATGTGCAATGTATGATACAGCCTCCATGAAAACCAGAAACAACAATAGGAAGTAAGTGGGCACAGATGATAACACTGGGCACTCTCTATGTGGCAGGTATACTTTAGCCCCTTCCCACATAGCTTAGCTCAGCATTACAATGAGTTTATATGATAAATACTATCACCATTTCTCCGATGAGGAAACTGAGGCTCAAGGGGTGATTTAGGGGCCTTGAACAGAACAGAGCCAGAGAGTACAGTTACCGGAGTCCAAGTGCTTAAGAGCTGTGCCCTTCTGCCTCCAAGAGTCTGTATGGCACAGGGAGAGAGGCAGAGAAGCGAAGAGACACTGTGGGTAAGAACACATACCTATCGAGAGAGGAGAACAGATGGACGAGGGCCTGAGGACGTAGGAGTAGAGGGCTAACAAGGCCAGCAGGAGTTCCCGGATGTTCTGGATTTCTCTCTGTTGCTGTAATAAAACATTCTGACTGAAAACAACGAGGGAGGGGAATGGACCTATGTGGTTCATGCTTCCAGGGCATAGTCTGCCATTGTGAGAAGCTAAGATTCAAACAGGAGCTTGGAGCAGAAATCCTAGAGGAATTCTGCCTTCTGGCTCACTCACTCATAGATGCATGCTTAGCTGGTGTTCTTGTGCAGCACAGAATAACCTGTCTGGGAAGGGTGCAGACGACAGTGGTCTGCAACCTCCTGCATCAATTAGTAATCAAGACAGTTTCCCACAGACACGCACATAGGCCAATGCTCTCAACTTTCCTAACACTGCGACCCTTTAATACAGCTCCTCATATTGTGGTGACCTCCAACCATAATATTATTTCATCGCTAACTCATAACTGTAAGTTTGCTAGTGTTATAAGTCGTAATGTAAATATCTGGTATGTAACCCCTGTGGGAGGTTTCCACCCACATGTTGAGAGGCCAACCTGTTCTAGGCAGTTCCTCAACTGATGACTCCAGGTTGACAATTAAAGCTGACTAGGAAACTAGGTGAAGTGTGGCAACGGTTAATTCTGACCATCAATGAGATTACTAAATGCCTAGGGGATTACTAATACACTAGTCCAAGTACATGTGAGAAGGTGTTACCAGGGATCTTGAGGGCTCTGGGTATTTAAGTTCCTTGACAGATTCGTAGTATGATGGCATTAATGGGAAGTGATGAGGGCAAGTAGGTTTCTAAGGGATGTGTCTTTAGGAGCCACTCTGGCCCCTGGCTGGATCCTCCTTTCTCTCCTTCATGGCCACCATGCTGTGGACTGCACTGCCCCACTGTCATGTCCCCAGCATGGTGGGGTGACACCTTTGAACTGGTGAGTCAAAGCAATTCCTTCCTCTCTTAAAGCTGGTTCCCTAAAGTATCTGGTCACAGCAACCAGGAGGTCTGATTAATGCAAGTGTTTAAGAGAAAGTTGGAGTGACAGTCTGGGAGATGAGTGGGGAATGCAGACATTCTAGGAAGAAGCCTTGAGTGCCCAGCAGAAAAGCTTGCATTTGTTTGGAGTCTGATAGCGAGCTTGGGAAAACCCAGCTCTGTTTTTCCTTTATTCTCCTTCTTTTAAAAATATTTATGTGGTGCAGAGTTTCCTGCCTTACCCCTTCTCAGATCTGTAGTTCTGCTTTCTTGAACCAAAAAGAGCAAAGGGGCTCCCTCCTGAGGAGAAAACACATCAAGCCTTTTCAGTCCCCACAATGAATTATGCTGGTTCAGCATAGCAATATCCACTTGAAAGACAGCCTCACCTGCTCCCAAGTTCCAAGCAAGAATAGTGGGCAAGCTCTTCCATATCCGAGCTATGAAGAATTATCAAATGACTTCTCAAAGTCCCAAGACAGCTGGACCTGGGAGGATGTTTTATTCATTCATTTCAGAACTGAATCCACTTTGATCAATTTTGAGGGGAAGAGCTACAGAGATTTTGAGGCTAAATTGTGTCTGGGCTCTGCTCCATCTTTTCTGAGGCACACGAGCCTCCCCTCAGCATTAGCTGAGTGTCTCTATCCCCCATGCAATGGTATGACTCATATCTAGCTGGAAGTTAATTTCGTAATGAATGTTGACAAACGGGTGATCCTTGGCTCCCCTTCGTTTGTATTTGGATGAGATAGGAGACACACTTCCAAATTTTGCTTCTTAAGTAAGAGTGCAGATGCAATCTCCTTCATTTGCCCTTGATGTCCCTTCTAAACACTGGTTCTCCATAATGGGGCCCAGTAAGATGACTGTTGGCCTTCTCTGAACTTCCCACTCTCCTCCCCTTCCTTCTAAGCATGGATGACTGACACTCTAACCAGCATCAAGTGCTAGAGGAGCTTCAAGTTACAACTGGCCAACCTGCCCCTCCTCCCAGCCTACCCCATACAGGCTCCTAAGATTTTGCAGTAGGGGTTCAAAGATGGTGGTTTTGAAAAGTGAACTGGCTCCCTCTTCTTAGTCTCCTTTAAATATGTAAGGTAGGAATAATAGTAGAATCTGTTTTTAAGGGTTGTTGTTGGTGGTGGCAGTGGTGGGTGTGGGACCAGCTGTAATGTAGTTAATGCTTGTGAGTTTCCTGTCAGTGCGTGATGAGTGCTGTTGGTATCTTTAATAACAAGGAGAGTGACAGATGCTGTCGACACGGATCAATACCAAAGAAGCAAAAGCCTGTGGCCTGGAAGCCAAGCATCTGAAGAGAAAGCAGTGGGCAGCGATCAATATATCTCAGATAGTTTTATCCCAACAACCATTCTCACATGTTTATTGAATAATATATGAATACCTCTGTGTGTGTGTGTGTGTGTGTGCACTGAAACATTAAACAAACTGAGGCACTGCACACACCTCCTTTGACTGCTCCATGTCTTCCGGCCCCAGGCCCTCTGCCTTTCTCGTGAGTAAGCCATGTCTGTGGTTTGCTCCTTTCTGGCATCTAGACCTTTGTACATGACTCTTCTTACCCAGAAAACACATCTGGCTAGGTTTGTTGTCCTGTGTTGTATGCTTTGATTTAGTTCACATAAGATACACTATTTTCCCATATTTTATTTTGTTGATGGAGATATTTTTACTAAGCACGCCAAAAAACCACATGCTATCTCTCTGTGTGCGTGCTTTCACGCATGTCGCTGCACCTTTATGTGCAGATGGAGACATCTATGGGGAGGCCCTTGTTCTTCTAGCTCCGTCTGTTGATTCTGGTTTGTTTTACACAGAGTCTCTCACTGGCCTGGAACTTACCAAGTTGGCTAGGCTGGCCAGCCAGTGAGCTCTAGAGATTTGCCTATTACTCAAGCACAGCAATTACAAGCATCTGTCACCTTGCCTGCTTTTGTTATGTGGGTTCAGAAAACCTAACTCAGGTTCTCCTGCTTGGAAAGCAAATGTTTTCCTGACTGAGCCATCTCGCCAGCCCCCGAATGATACGCTTTTAAACTCCACTACCTAGTTTTCCATTATTGATCAGTTTACTTAGCCATTTCTCTTTAGGTAGAGGTTTTAGCTTTAGTCAACTCTTCGCTGCCGACGCCACCCTAAAGGCCTCTCCAGCATTGCCCCCATCTCTTCTTGCCTTACAGAATCCTTGAGCTCGATCTCATTGTCAGAGATGACGATGGAAACATCTTGGATCCTGATAATACCAGCGTCATCAGTTTGTTCCATGCTCACGAAGAGGCAACTTACAAAATCACAGAGCGCATCAAAGAAGAAATGGTGAGCTTCGTTCAGTAGCCTTTGGCCAAGCAAAGCTGGCATTTAGCACATCATAAACCTAAAATAATAGGCTACTGCACTGTTATTCAAAGGGCCATCTGGCCTACAATTGAGATGATCGGCAACAATGTAAGCCTTATTATGTCTTTGCACTTAGATCTGTAAGTCACTTGGCATGCATCCCACAGGTAGTTAAGTGCCAGGCAAATTTTCCCATCTCCTGGAGCATTTAGATTCTAGAGTAAAGAAGAGAAAGAAGGTAGCAAAGATGTAAATTAATTAATTAAAAATTAATTGCCACTGGTGATAAAAGGCAATAAAGTAGGCACTGAATTGGGAGATGCTTTAAGAGGCAGAAAAGGTCTTTTGGAGGAGTGAAAGAGTAATGTGGAAGCCACCAGTAGTGGGGAGATCTTGTGGCCAATGCTCCAGGCAGAGGGAACAGCAAGTTTGAAGGCCCTGAGGTAAGACCAAATTCTGAAGAAGTCCAGTGCGGGGAGGGCATGGCGAGCTGTGGGGGGTGGACTGATTTGCAGAGATAGGCAGTAGAGTCTATCCAGAGTCTGCTCCTCTAGAGCAGTTCGGGGGAATTGTGGGAAAACACTCAGATAGCAGTTTCAGTAGGATGGTAAGCCAGCAAAAGACTTTAAGGGAAACTAAATATGATTTATACTTAAAAATGGTCACTTTAGCTGCCATGTGTTATTTTTGTTATTGCAAACTTTATTTTTTAAAAAAAATGTGCAAATAAAAACATCACGTACTGAAATCTATCATTTTTGAATAAGTACATCATTTTTGAATAAGTACATCATTTTTGAATAAGTACAAAAATAGATTTTCTAGTGAAAGTGTCATATACTGTGAAGCTTCATGACTTCAGACTGAATGCTCTAACTGTATAGTTCATTAAGATGTATAGACTTGGGGGGTCTGGTTAATTGCTATGCATCTTTGGAAAGCAATTACATTTTTAGGCTTATGGTGGTACAGCTTTCATGTAGTAAAAATTGCTGTCTCTAAGTTTCACTTGGGCGGATGTTAGTAATACTTGGTGGTGTATATTCCACTCAACAATTAGCCTATCGACAGGGCTACCACTCACTTCTTCATGCACATTCCTCATCCCTAAGCCCCAGCAACCTCTAATTGCATCCTCTTGCTAGTTCTGACTCTTTTAGAGCTTCTAAATAGAATATCCACTTTTCTGTCTCGGCATTTTTGACTTAGCATATTGCTCTGGGAGTTCTTTTCAATGCTGAGCCAGTATATTGCTGACCTAACGTTGATGTGTGTATCACTGGCCAGATGGATGGTCTACATCACTGACTGACTGTAGGGTGTTTGGGTAATTTCCAATGTGTGACAGGCATAATGCTGCTAAGAGCATTGTCTTAGGGTTTCTATTGCTGTGTTGAAACACCATGACCAAAAGCTACTTGAGGAGGAGAGGATTGATTTCATTTTACAATTCACAGGACACACTCCATCACTGAGGGAAGTCAGGGCTGGAACTCAAGGCAGGAACAGAAGCAGAAACCATGGAACAGTGCTGCATACTGGCTTGCTCCTCATAGCTTCCTCAGCCTGCTTTCTTTTAGGCCAGCTGCCCCAGGGGTGCCACTGTCCCCAGTGGCCATCTTCTCCCAGTTAGCAATCAAGAAAATTCTCAACAGACTTACCAATAGGTCAATCTTATGAAGGAATTTTCTCAATTGAGACTCTTTCTTTCCAAATGATTCTAACTTATGTCAAGTTGACATGAAATTAGTTTAAAAACCACAAGTACTTACAAACAGATTCTCTTCATAGTTTGTGCTTTTTATGATACTAGCTTCATGGGAAATTGTGGGTCAGTGATGAGATCTCCAAGGAGAGGAAGACCAAAGCAAACAGAGTCAAAGAGGAAAATCTCAGACTGTAGAAGCTTGTTGTGGTAGAGGTGGTTGGATGCTCAAAGATTCAGGCTTACAGAGGGAGGGGCTCCTCAGGACCCAGAGAGCTTTTCTGTTGTTTTAAGTGGCATTGGGATACTGTGTTACATCTTCCCTTTTTCTTCCTTTTTCTACCCTTCAGTCAAAAGACCAGCCAGATTATGGGATTTATTCTCGGATCTCCTCATCTCCCACACACAGCCTCTACGTCTTTGTGAGAAACTTTGTGTGCCGAATTGGGGAGGATGCGGAGCTCTTCATGTCTCTCTATGACCCCCACAAGCAAACAGTCATAAGGTCAGTGTGTTCAGTGTGTTCTGACCCCTCTGCCTGTGGGAAGTCGGAGTTGGAAGCTCACCGAGGATGGTTTCTTCCCATCACTCTCTGTGGAGTAATTCCTACTGGAAAAGAAACTGCATTTCTTTGATGATGTGGGAAGAACCCCTTCAGAGGTTGTGGGAGGTGGATGGATGGAAGTGTTATTTGACACTAGATTTGTTTTCTCGGTGGATTTATGGTTATGATAATGTGTTTCGGTTACCAAAAATCACAAGATTCAGACCAACAGCAATTTGTACACTAAAAATGCCTGTCGTTAAAGTGGGAGCTGAGGAATGAATGGTGAACTATCTCAGGCCTCCATAAAAGCTCACATTCTTGCTCCAGTGTTTGACTTTCCTTAACCTTAACTAGCTGCTAAACATTCGGTACTCTCTAGTCTCCTATTTGAAAACTGTAAGCACTGGTCTCTCTGGCCATTATTTTCAGGCTTCAATGAGAAAAAGTACATGTTAACATGGGCCCAGCATACCAATAGGCTATCACCATGGCTCCTTTACATTTACTGCTCTTGGGAATGGAGGAAGTGAGGGAACTCCTGGATGTTTCAGCTCAAGGATGGGAAATGTCTTTGGGAATCTTAAAAAGCATTGACAGCCCCCAGATCCATCCCCCTCAATTGTGCTTGTAGCTCAGACAATCCTCACTCTCAGCTGATCCTCATCTGACTCCAAGTGGTGGGATTTTGGAGTACCTAGTCCCCATTTGAGCATTAGAATGGAGCTGGATTATAATCTCTCAGTGTTTATGGGAAAATAGCATTTTCCTAGTTCACTGTTGGGGTGATCAGATGAAGTCATGGGCAGCGCTTAGTGAATAGTGGTGATTTAGTAAAGGGTGGTTCACCAGGAGATGGTCATATGTGGTAGGGCTGTTCAGCTAGGAAGGCTGCATATAGGTCTGTATTTGATCTCATTTGCTCCTACTGTGATATTTAGGTGAGAAGATGAGATGAGGAAAGGTCAGGAAACTTGCCCTTGCCCAAAGTCATATATGTTTATAAATGACAGAACTAAAGCTTATACCCATGCCTACTTGACTTCAAAGATAAGTTATCCCCCATGTAATTTTGCCACCCAGGTATGAATTGTATGTATCACCTGTCTTGTATAATCGCCACCAGAGTTTCAGCACTATTATTGTGGAAAGTTAGATTTTATTGAACACCTAAGTCCCTGCCATTCACCTGGCTCAGTCTTAGTGGATATAATACTAAAACTAGATACTCTGTCATATCCACAAGATATTAGAAAGATACTGGTTCCTGCTTCTATAGGCCCTTTTACCTGTGTGTCATGGTCTACTTCCTGTCTCCTAACAATTGTACTGCAGGCACCTGAGGAAAAGGTCTTAGCAGCACTATTATTAGGACCCCGGTGTCCCTTAGAAACATGGCAACTTGGATCTGCATTGGTGACAGTGCCTGCCCCCCCCCCAGGCTCACTCACTGATGGATGGCCTCAGTCATCTTTGTGGAGAGAGGTGATAGATCATTGAGATGGCCATTTTGCTCCCTGATGTACCACCCTGGATGATATACTCGATGGGACATGTCTGAGTGGTGCCTCTGGGAGTGCCAGGAACACAGGACAGTGCTTAGAGAGAGGAGGAGAGAGGCAAAAAGTGCCAGGATCTTGAAAGTACCCAACAAGAAGAGAGCTGGGGAAGGGGCAGAGAGACCTGGGATCCTTCCTGTGTCAGTCTGACTCGGATTAGATGCTCTTTCTCTCAAGCTGAAATCCTCTCTACTCCCGCTCGGTCTATCACCATACTAGTCTCTACTAATCTAACCTACTAGCCCAACCAGATGTTAAGGTATCCTCTGTCAGGGTTCGGATGGTAACTGGAGGGAACTTATCTGGAAATGATCTTTCCTGGTCAGGACCATTTGTGGCCAGGTTCTCAGGATCTCCAAAGAGATCCGACTTGGAAATTAAAAGTACTTTTTTTTTGGTAGGACAAAAATGCTGCAGCACAGGCAGCAGGCCAGGACTGAGCTTATGTCCCAAGGAGTCTAAGAGAATGGGGCAATCCTTCCTTTCCCTTACCCGTGTTGATGGTTCAAGCCTCCCGATTCTATCATCAGGTCTTCTTGGGCAAGGATGGATGTGAGCAGCTCAGCCCTCTAAATTGCTTTTCTTATTTATGATTACATTTCTCTTAGAAGGAAATTGCTGGTGCCTGCTGTTTAGGTGGAATAGGCTGGTCATAAAGGGGACTGTACCATGGGATGAAAAATGCTGGGCAGAAGCCAGGCATTTCAACACGAGCATCCTATAAATAACCAAGGGGGGTCATTTAAAAATGTCTGATAGAGACTTCTTGCTATCAATAGCAAGTGCCTCATTGATAGCAAGTTTGCTATCCATCCCACTGAGAATTTTAGCTTTAATAGAAAGTGAAAAACATTTGTACATTTAATTTGATTGCATTGTAACGGTAAGTTAATTGAAGGCGGGCCTCCATCTGCCCTAGGTTCCATGCCCGCCTTTTGTTTTGATCTTTCTGCCCTCTTTAACTTTCTGTGCGAGTCTGGATATGTGGAGCAGGTTTGTCATCTCAGTAATCCTAGAGATTGAGGCACGAGGAATGTGAGTTCAAGGCCACTCATGGAAACTTAGCAAGACCTGTTCCAAAATCAACAGCAGCAACAAGAACAGCAACAACACTCAGTAGTTGAGTACTCACCTAACGCGTACAAGTCCCCGGCTTCAGTTCTCAGTGTTTTCAAAAAAGCAAATAAAAACAATAAACTGACAAACAAAACTCCAGACAAATAAGGAAATACCATTCTGAGTATAGTGAAGGCGAGAGAGAGAGAGAGAGAGAGAGAGAGAGAGAGAGAGAGAGAGAGAGAGAGAGAGAGAGAGAGAGAGTCTAAGGAAGGCAGTTCTCTTTCACTTGGTGAATTATTTTATGTTGCCTACTGGAATTGAATTTGGTTATATTGCTATTTTATATTTCATTAATTCAAATTAAGGGCATTTATTTGGCACCAACTGTATGTTTCTGAGTAGCGTATAACATCTAATGTCTCACAGTACAGTATTACATTACATTGGCGCTGGACCTCTCAGTCTTCCTGGCCGGGGTGCACCAACTATATACACCCTGGGTATATAGTTGCCAGTAGAGGTCAGATGACAAATGGTGATGTTTGAGTCTTGGGGCATCTTTGAGTGACAGGTAGCCACCATCCCCTCATATAACTCTTCACTGAATTTGCATTTCTTTAGAATGTTTTAGAGGTTTATTTTATTTTATGTGTGTCTGCCTATTTGTATGCACACCATGTTCGTGAAGATGTCTACAAAGACAAGATGAGCTAGGGTCAATTACTCTAGAATTGGAATTACAGGCCATTGTGATCTGTTCTATCTGGGTGCTGAGAACCAAACCTGAGTTCTTTGCAAGAGCCCCAAATGCTCTTAACCCCTGATCCAAAGTAAAAACTGTAGGGTCCATCATAGTAAGATATTCTATTAATAGAAACAGTTGTACACTCAAAGGATAACTTCAGAATCCAAATTCAGTCTCAGAAGGAGAGCGGGCTGGAAAGGGAGAAGTGTTCTTGGCATTCTGCAGAGCCTGCTAAAATCCTTTCCTTTCTCATATCTGACTTTCTCAATAACCTCTACAGAGTACGCAGCTGCTCGGCAAAAATATTAGGCAGCTGTGCCAGAATGTTCTTAGCAGTTGGGGAGGAAGGTGTGCATGGATACACATATGTTCATAATTCTTTCCCCTACTTAATGTCTGTCTCCCAACATAACTTATCTTTTAGAGGGAACGAACATATTTTTCTTAAATACTGCCCTGTCTCCAGTAGTCACAATGATGCTGAGGACATAGTTAGTGCTCATACGTATCTATGAATGGATGCTCCACCTGTAACAGGCTGCTACTCTTCCTCCCACAGTGAGAACTATCTGGTGCGATGGGGCAGCAAAGGATTCCCAAAGGAAATTGAGATGCTCAATAACCTGAAGGTAGTCTTCACGGTGAGTGTGCACTCTCTGACCACTGTGCTCTACATGCCCAATGATCTGGCCTTGGGAAGGAGACTGGCTGGGTGCTGATCACCATGGAGCATGAGTTCTGTGTAGAGCTGTGTTCCAGGCTTTATATAGGGATCCATTGCTCATGGAAGCACAGTGTGTCCCGAGGATGCTGTTAGGAACACGGACCATCTCCTTTGCCCTTCCCCTTCTCTATCTGTTTCTGACTCCTATGCACACAGACACACAGTACTGTGTAAGCAAATACACTTCTCTGAGCAACAGTGGCTAGTTAACCCTGGGTACAGAAGTTATTGTTCTATTTTTTAGTTAATTCACAATAAATCGAATTTTCTTTCTTTGGTTCAGGCCTTTCTGAAAGCACATCTAAAATACAGCAGGAAAAAAATTAGGACCTTTCTAGAACATTGGTTGCCTTATTCAGTTGGACATTTTGAGTATAATCAAGCCATAGGTAACTAAAGACCTGGCAGGTCCTTAGGACCATCCTTCCAAACACCAATACTTACCAGTATGACTTATACATAGAAGGCTAAAATCAATTGTTATTTGGATGAGTTATTTCTGAGATTGAACTTGAACCTTTAGGTTTGAGTAGGGGATGCAGTGAACAGAATGAGACAGGGTTAGAGTTTCTAGCAGGGAATCCCTCCCTTGTCCTTTCTTCACTAAGGATACTGGCATTGTCTGCAAGCTCCTCTGGGGAGAAGACTGTGTGGTTTTGTGCTCCATTGCCTGCATTAGAGAGGGAAATTATGGAGGAGGAGTGGGGATGGGTTTTGGCATTGACCAAACTGATGAGTAGTACCCAGAAGTGACCGACATGCTAGATTAACCTACCTTGCTTTACAATGATTTTCCTGTTACAGCCCATTAAGTGCAGTGTCTTGTTATATTGTGATTAGATTGGGGTATAGTTGATTTATTTTGTTTGTTATTTCCTGAAAAAAAAAATAGGCCAGAGGCATGGAATGGGATCATAGGGCCTAATTGCTTGGACAGAGTTTTCTTGGCATATACAAATATGCTTCCGTCTTTTTATCTATTACTAGTTAGAAGGAGGAGCCTATTTATTTGCTTGACAAATAGGAGAGTCCCACGGGCCTTCCTGATTAAACCAAGAGACAGATGTTTCCTGAGACAGGGAAGGACAGGGAATCAATCAGAGCTTCGTTGTGCAGAGGACCAATCCATGATTTGAGAATGAAGGAAAGGGCATGGGTGAGTTTGTGTCACATGGTATTAGTGAGAACGGGTATCCTGGCTGTACAACATGGTGCTGCCACACCTCTGCTTTGCAGAACAAGTGAACTTGAGACCTTCAGTTGAGCAGTTGGACAGACTAGTGCTCCCCTCTGTTGGGATGACTGACATCTCCATTTGGGAACATGAAAGGTCATGGTGTTCTCCTGTTTTGCACGGATTCAAGAGCCACATGGAAGCTCTGAACCTGCTGCTAGGGTACAGCAGCAAACACGGTGATGCGGTCCCTGCTTCCAGGTCCGGCAGTGTGGGCCCTGAAATAATAATCGATTATTATTAATAATTAATGTAAAATTATTTTTTAAATTAATTTTATTTTAAAACTTACACTTTGGGCTTAACAAAATTCTAACATTTGGGGGTGTGGGGGAAGAAGAAAAATAAAACTTAAAATAAACACCATCTGCTATAATAACCAGGTACATTACCATGGCTTTCAATTCCCTCCTCTCTTTTCCTGCAACTTGAGACAGCAGGAAAGTAGGATTTTTTTTAAAAAAAATAAAATTAATTAATTAATATAAAAGTAATAAACAAATATAAGTGCACAGTAACAATGTCAGAGAGTAATCCAAATAACACAGGTAATTAAAACAGGGTGACATGATGTTGTGTGACTACAAGCTACTTTCAATTGGGTGTCACAGTGATGCTTGCTTAAGTGGAACATGAGCTATGACTTGGCATCTGGAGCACTAGTTGGCATTCTTTCTCTGCCCTCTGGATGCTTGCTTTCTCTGGTCTCCTCTTCAGGGGCAGGATTGTGGCTCTCTGGGCCTGTGACACTGGGATATGGATTTGGCTGATTGCTGATGTCACCTCCATCAGCTTCCTAAGAGTTTACCCTCCTTGGCCCACAGTAGGAAAGCGGGATGGACCAAGAGCTGTCCTATGCTTTAGCCCAGGAAACTGCAGGGAAGAGAGGTGGTAGGTGAAAGGCACACTAATGCAGCTGGCTGCATAAGAGAGAGAGAGAGAGTGTGTGTGTGTGTGTGTGTGTGTGTGTGTGTGTGTGAAAGAGAGAGAGAGAGAGAGAGAGAGAGAGAGAGAGAGAGAGAGAGAGAGAGAGAGAGAATGTGTGTATTTATGGTTTCTCAACTCCTTTGCTTGTGAAAACAGACATTATATTGGATTAACCCATTCTAATGACCTTATTTTGACCACACTGTATCTCTAAGAGCTAACTTCAAATGCAGTCATGCTCTGAGGTGCCAAGGTCAGGGATTCCTCAGAGCAATTCAGTGCTGGCAGAAACCGTTCAGGTGTCAAGGCCTCCATGGCTCTGGTATGTCTCCCAAGCACATTGATATACATATTTCAAAAAGATAAAAAACACTTTAATGAGAGGGGAGAACAAAGAATGGAGTTCATTATAAATGCCAGAGGACAGAGATCTTGAGCATAGAAAGAAGTTGATTATGAAGAAGAATAAGAGGCAGACATTTGAGGTGGAGGTGTTTTAGGAAGAAGGATCCAGAGCTTAAAGAGAGTTTTGTATATCTCCAGAGCAATAAAGCAATCTCTGTGGATAAAAATAGAGAGAAGAGGGAGGAATCCGCTGGCGAGGACAGCTGGGTGTATTATGTCTAGTCCCTTTCATGTCATCTTGGAGGGATGAGCACTAACAGGGCAGGAAACAAGGAGTTATTAAAGTTTCTGGGAATAAGAAACAAAACAAAACAAGACAAAAACCAACCAACCAACCAACCAAACAAACAAACAAACAAACAAGCAAACCCAAAAAACCCAATAAACCAAAAAACCCAAAACAAACCCAAAACCTCTACCTGTCTTCCGAAGATGAGTTCCTTGGCAGTTCCAGACTGGAATGGTTGAAGGAGTCCTGCAGATCCTCTGGGGCAAGGCAGGGTAAAGACGTAGCAGACTTCCTCAGGTTACCCTTGCACTCCTGCCTTCTCTTTCTCCCTGCTCACCAGGGCGATTCCAGAGATAGGGGAGAGATTCTTTACTCCACAAGTCAGCAAAAGGAGAGCCCTTCGTGATTCAGAGTTTTCAGGAGCAACTTAGAAGATGCGTTTGAATCTGCAGGGAGGCAAGACAGCTGAAAAAACAAAACAGAACTTCTGGAGTACAGCTTTGAACACGGTTCCTTCTTTGGCACAAAAACTTGGGTTTTGCTATGAAGGCCTTAAACATGGCCCACGGATGTTATGGAAGACAACCTCATTCACAGAAGTCAACTGACTCATGAGGCTCATAGTAACATGGAGATCAGTATTTGACCTGTCACACATTGTAGCCTAGCCTAACTGGAACAAGAGATTTAACTGGACAATGCCCTTGTAGGGAGATTTGGGCCATGCCAGAGGCTTGTCTTATTCCTAGAGACTCTGCCCTCTGCGTTTCCTCTTTATCATGTCACTTACAGTGAGAGGCAGGGGCTGGTTGCTCTGCCTGGGTGCTGGTCCTGGTGTGAGCTGGTAGCTTGCCCCAACCCTCCCCCAACCCCATTCATATGCTAACAAGAGAATTAACTCAGATGGTAAGTTGCTCTGCGGCAAGGGCAGGCCAAGGGTTGCCTGTCTAAGCCAGCATAATAGCATTTCTTGCTGTTTCTGCCCCAGCTCATCCTAGCTGGCAGGGAGCCCCACAAAGATGGGGCATATAAATATACTGCAGAAGGATGATGTGATGCTCAGGGCATGCCTCTGTGATGCTGTTTCAGTTACTAATCTCCATCCCAGAGTCGTCAAGGGCCAAGGTTATGATCCCAAGGAATCTGTCCTATAGAGGAAGTAGATGCAAAAATAGCATCATTTTAACAGTACGTGAGCGAATGAACTGTCAGGGATCAGATGAGATGATGCAGCAGGGAAACTCTGGAGTCCTGCCACTCAGGATCTTGGCTGGGTCTTGCCTTCCTTATCTGTCCAAAGAGGGTGTGGTGATGTCATTTTCTACCTTCCCTAAGGTCGATGGTGACGTTAAAATGATAATCACGGTCCTTAGAAACGGCACTTGCTTTGTCCCTATTTTACGAGTTTTCATCAAATGCGCAATCAAAACTGTTTTCTTTCCTGCCCTTACAGGATCTCGGAAACAAAGACCTCAACAGGGATAAGATTTTCTTGATTTGTCAAATAGTCCGAATTGGAAAGATGGATCTTAAGGACATTAATGTCAAGAAGTGCACCCAGGGACTGAGGAGACCCTTTGGGGTGGCAGGTGATGACTGATGTTCTGCAGTTACATTTTATTAGAGCGCATGTTTTATATGGCTGAATTTTAAAGGTTATTTCTACACCCCCCACCCCTGCAAAATCTGGGCCGAGCAGCCCTTTGTAACTACATTTGTGGCAACCAACTGAGGTCACCGGTGACTAAGTTCAGATTTATGAGAAGCTTGGTGAATAATATGGTCCTAAGGTCTTGCGCGGCACACCCAGGAACGCCGAGCAGTTGGCGTCTCGGCTCCCTATTGCCTGTGAAAAAAGGAAGAACAATATGCTCCAGATCTAATTACGGGGAGCAAATCATTTTGAAAAAAAATATATAATATACAGAATGGGAAATGCAGTTACACAGGGTGAGTCACGCCATCCATCTGAGTTCCAGATGAGAACAGACATTCAGAGAGTGGGGGCACTGCAGGGTCCTTGTGTGCCGCCCGGAGCCACGCAGCTCCACCATTCCTCTGGAGCTGGCGGTGTGTGCACACAAAGCTTCATTATTCCCGCCCTACTTTTATGGTTTATGTGCTCTCTCTCTCTCTCTCTGGCTATTAGTGGAAGGAGCTATTATTTACCTAATATATTTTCTTTTTTAATTAACACACTTTATTTCAACTGAAGTATATTTTTCTCAAAAGATGATTTAAAAACCTGTGACATTGCAATTGGATATATTACTTTTTTCTTATTATTAAAATATAAATTGGGCGGGGGGTGTGCGGCTAGAGGGATGGCTCAGTGGTTAAGAGTGCTTGCTGTTCTTCCAGAGGACCAGAGTTCAGCTCCCAGCACCTACATCTGACAGCTCCTAATCACCTATCATTCCAGTTCCAGGGCATCAGATGTTTACAGACCTCTGCACTCATTCCTACACACGTGTGCAATCACACACAGATACACAATTATGAGTAACTAACAAAGCAAAGCTTTCAAAACTGATAATAAAAATCATGAACTCTTTAAAATCCCCATATCTCGTCCATTTTGTTATCTTGGGATACTTCCTTCTGTCATTACAAGTCCCCAGCCTTTTCAGTCATCCCCGGTATACTTGCATATTGCCTATGAAGTCAGTTGGCATGGCTCAAGGATTCAACCGTTCTGTTTATGTGCCATGCACATGATTGTGGACAGAGGCTCTTTATTGAATGCTTGGGTCCTGTGGATTTCCTGCCCCAGAGTTTTGTGGGTACCAAAGAGATTCAGTATACACATCTTAACAAGGACCTTGCTGCTCAACTTCTACCCATTTCCTCTGCCATCTACTATACCCTAGCCCCACTCCCATGTCTTCTCCCTTCCCTTCTGTTTTATAATCCTCTCTTCTCATCACCCCTGCCTGGCTTAACTAACATTCATTCACTTCCTCTGTCTTTCTAGTTATGGACATCACTGACATCATCAAGGGCAAGGCAGAGAGTGACGAAGAGAAGCAACATTTTATTCCCTTTCACCCGTAAGTCACGCCCGTGTGGCTCTAGGCTGTCACCCTACTCTTACTGCTGCCTTGGGTGAACTTGTTCCTCCCCTTAGTAAGGGGGTAGGCAGACCTCCAAAGAGGACACCCTGACATGCTAATGATTCAGAGACTTTTACTGCAGCCCGAGGAAGAGTGCCAGGCACAGGGATGAAGGGGTGGCCAAGGTCGACGTGACCCTGCTTATACTTCAGATGGGCAATTAAGCAGATAATCAACCAAAGCTTAAGGCATTAATTACAAGTGTAGCAAGGGACACAGAGTGGGAAGTAGTGGCCTATTAGGAGTCCCTTTGTAGAAGCCACATATATATTTGTGACATGAGAAGCAGGGGCAACCAAGGAGGTAATTATAATTTTTCTTGCTTGAAAACGACTCCATGTTGAGATCAGTGTCAAGATTGAGCACCACAGAGATCTCCAGGTAATGGGTCAATGACTTTGGTCAAGGTGAGTGACTAGGTCTTACGGAGCTACTGAAGTTCTTTTGCTCTCTCTTTTACTTCCTAGGGTCTCAGCTGAGAATGATTTCCTTCACAGCCTTCTGGGCAAAGTCATAGCTTCCAAGGGAGACAGTGGAGGCCAAGGTATGGAGTCACTGTCATGCAGAGTCCATGTATGACGAACTTGCTGCAGCCCAGGAGCCTCCAAGTCCTGAGCCTAGATAGTACCAGGGGAAGCTTCAGAGCATGTGGCCTATAGCACTACAGGCCACCCACTGAGGCATAGGATAGGCATTTCCTTTGTGAGTAGGAGTGAGGAGCTGCTCTCTCCTGTGTGTCACATGATTTCATCCTTACCCGAGTCCTGTGAGACAGTAGCTGGTATCCTCTTTGTTTTAGAAGACCTTGGGTGAAGAACTGTGATAACTGTCAGAGGCTGAGCCAGAGTCCCTGGGGCTGGTTTGTTGCATCTGTGATTGTATCTGTTATTTTAGTTACAGGAGAGATGGAGGAGAGGGTAAGGGAGAGGAGGAGGAGGAGGAAAAGAGGGGGGGAGTAGAGGGAGGGAGAGGCAGAGAGGTAGGTAGGGAGAGGGAGAGTGAGAGAGTGAGGGGGAAGAGGGAGAGAGAGAAAGCAAGAGAGAGATGGAGAGACAGAGAAGTTGAGTGTTCCTGTGTTCCCTTCCAGGCCTTTGGGTGACCATGAAGATGCTGGTGGGTGACATCGTTCAGATCCGCAAAGACCACCCACACTTAGTGGACAGGACCACTGTGGTAGCCCGGAAGCTGGGCTTCCCAGAGATCATCATGCCAGGTGGGACACAACTGCAGTGACCTTCCTCAAAGGCAGGGTCACGAGCAGGGCTGAGGAGTCCAGCTTGTGTAATTCATTATTTTCATAAGAGTCAACTCCCTTTACTTTATTTCTCTACCTGAACAAAATGTTTTCATATACAGAAACTTCTATGCATTCTCAGTATAATCACAAGCACACACACACACACACACACACACACACACACACACACACACACACACACACATCCCCTTCTTCCCAATCATACTTCACAGACACAAGCTACTTTAATAAGCTTTGTATGGAGTTCTGCAACTAGCTTTGTCAGTCAGAAGCTCACAGATGCCATCTTTGTTTTACTACACATACCACGATCCCATTCTAGTTGGGGGTGGTGTATTGTCACTCTCAAGCTTTAAAGTACATTTATAGTCTGAAAGGCCCATGCTTACAGTAACATGTCCAAATGCCATACAAAGTATTGAGGAGTCCTTTTAAGTCTCTCTGTGCCTCTCCTATTAATTTACCTCCCCTATTAATATGTTCAAGATATGTACAGAGGGTTTTCAAAAGGCAGATTGTATAATGATACTCCCTCTGACTCATCCTTTTCTCTCCAAGAGCTGAACGGTGGTGGTCCAGGGTGAACTCTGTACTGTGATTTAATGATACCTGCTTTACTTGAGATCTAAGTGCTTGCTCTGTACTTCCTTCCTGGAAACCCTGTGTTCCTTGCCCCTCGCCCTTAAGCTCCAGGATTCATGGGAAATCCCTCAACCCTATACTTGTGCAACAAAAGGCCTATCTGTGGTTGAGGGCCAAGATCATTTGGCTTGGTGCTTTCCTCCTCCTTCCCAGAAGGTGTCACTAGAGGATGGAAATTAGATGGTTTTAACAGAGAAACATGGCCAGTTTTGACCACCCCACCTGGCTTTCTGCTGCTGCCTTTCCCAGCATTTTGACCCTTGCTACTTATATCTCCAGCACTCCTGTCAGGTTAAAAAATGCCCTTTCCAAACTGCTCGGATTTTCCTTTTATTAATGGTCCTTCCTGCTCCTCCCCATCCCCTCCACCTCTGTGGTTAGTGTCTGACTCTAACTCTGGTCTTCTCTCCATCCTCAGGGGATGTTAGGAACGACATCTACATCACTCTCTTACAAGGTGACTTTGACAAGTACACCAAGACCACACAGCGGAACGTGGAAGTGATTATGTGTGTGTGCACAGAGGATGGCAAAGTGCTACCTGTAAGGGACTCCAGAGCGCTGAGTAACAGCACCCTGGGCTGAGGGACCCATCATAATTATCTGTTCTCTGAAAGACCAGACATTGAGACACATCATCTATACTGTGTAGCTTGCTTAATACCTTGTTCTAGGGTCTAATTAGAGCCTATGTTAATTAGTCTTTTTACCTAAGCATTCTTCAATGTATACTTCCCTGATCTTTGTGTATGTGTGTATGTGTGTGTATGTGTGTGTGTGTGTGTGTGTGTGTGTGTGTGTGTGCATGTGTGTTTGCGCGCGCACGCCAGCGCACCCACACTTGTTTATAGGTTATCTTTTTTGCAGTTAAAATGTTGTTTTCATTGAAGCCCAAGCTAGTTTAATTCAGGCAAAATCCGTGGTAAAGATCAATACAGAGCCCTGGGCTGGTGTGGAGGCTCAGAATGTCTTCAAAGTAGACATTCTCAGCACTAAATCCAACTCCCCAGCGTCAGCCAGAAATTTGGGTGGAAAGTCTTATTCGCAAATTGGTCTCCAGAGGGTTAGCAGCATGCACTCAAGAAGGCAAAGCACATGGTTCTATTTACACAGCATATGTCCTGTACAATCTTTGTCATGTGTGTTTATATCTATTTGCTTATGTTTCCTTTAAGGTTGCCAGCACTCGTGTCCAGTGTGTGGGAGGGTTTTGCTTCTGAATTTTTCCTCTCTGAATATTTAGCTGAAAATGAGATCAGCTCTCAGCAGAAGTTAGAGCGTGGGCACACATTCCTCATAGGCCACCTATAGGGAGTCAGATAGGAAAGTAAGGGGCAATGTAGAAGGGTGAGCCATCAGTCCTAGCCCTAGGACCTGGAGCTCTGGCCTGCTACTATCTATCCCCTTCTGCCTAAGAGTGATTAGCACCCTGAAGATACTAGTCCCTATGTCAGGCTGGCACTCAGAAGTTCAAAGGGAGAATAGAAACGCCTGTGGAGTAAAACTGGTCATAGGTCCTGTAGTTCATAGTTGCAGAGATAGGGATTGACTCCAGTCTCCTCACCACAGTGCTTGTGCCTGTAACCTTAAGATTCTCCAACATATTGCCATTTTCAAATTGAGACTGCTAGCGGCTTCAACAAAACCTTGGGAAGACTCAGTATCTGTTTTAAATGTAAAGGAGGTTTTTACAACTGTCTTTTTGTTCTTAAAACCTCTGTGGTTAATTTCTGATGAGCAGAACCCTAGCATCATCCCTCTTTTGTTGGATGCTAATACTTTTCTGAAAAATAAAATGAGCGAGACACGCTCGGCTTGAAAGAACACACAGGAAGACGGGAGGCTCTTGTCTGAAAGGAAAACTTTCATTCTGGGCATGTGTGGATCTTTTTGTTGAAGTCATTCTTTTGCCCAGTTACCTGCCCAGAGATCTTTTAAACCTCAGTCAGCCTCATTACTAAGAAATTGGTATCACTTGCCTTCCACATGGGCAAAGGACAAATTAGAAGGGACAGCTAACAGGAAAACTGACATCTTGCCTTGTGTCTGATCTATTCTCCTGTGTTATTGCCACTCCTTCAAGCCAGACCTGGGTGACAGACACCCGTACTGCAGAAAAGCATGAGGAGGAAGAATAACCATGTGACATACTGATAATTTTCAGTTTCATACATTAATGATGCTATGGGGGAGTTCAGTTGACTGACTACCAAAAATTACTGAGGAGGCCTGTGGGAGGCTTTTCTTTCCCTATTTGCAGACATGAATACTACTGCCTAATTAAGTATCATGCAGTACATTCAAATGCCCCTGAGCTGAATGGTGAGTTTCTGTGGGAATGATCCCTCTGAAAATGTTTATTTCTCTCCAGCAATCTTTGGTAGAACAGACCCAGTAAGCAGTATGTTAACCTTACCCCAGCCCCATTTGGGGTTTCAAGGACTTTACTTAGATTGGGAAATTCAGAGTTCAAATGCCCGAATTCTGTGTCCTTCCTATTATTCCTGTGATCTTAGATTGGGAAATTTATTCTTAAGAACACATAGTATAATCTCTTCTTACACAAAAGTAGGTACAGTAAATGTTACACTCAATGCCAGGAAGGAGGAAAGCAATATGCAGAGAAACTTTAGGAGGAGATTTAGGGGGTCAAATAGGCAACCCATTCTGAAGCTAGTTACCAGAAATGCTGTCGGGCCAAGCAGGTAGTGTGATAATATGATTAAGACCATGACTTGTGGGTCCAGGCAGCCAGGCTCAAAGCCCATCTTATCCTGCATTAGCAAACTGTCCTTAGACTGATTTTGGGATCTCTGTGCACCCAAGAGCCTAAAGTCAGCCCCGAATTGGACCAGTGATGGCACCTTACTCCTGTGAATATCAGATGAGTCAATCTAAATAATAGGTGTCCATTAATTTGGCCATTGTTATTAGAAAGGCAATAATGAGCCCCAGGTCTGATTCTACTTGTAGGTGTAACTGGCATTGTCCCATCATGCAGCCTTCTCAGTGTAGAATACATTCTCTCTCAGAGTCATTCACATCTGTGGTATGGTATGGTCCAACCCACACATAGATCCTATGAAGTAGTCTGGCATGTGTTAGGACCCTGAGTTTGCCCAATGAGACCACTTTTCAAGATCAAGTCTACGTTAAAGCCTCCAGGCTTCCTGATGCCCATTCAGATTTTCAACTGAAGTTGTTGACACTAGCTGGAGGCTCTTATTGTTAGTCAAGGGGCCATGGGAATGGGCAATATGAAGAATAAAAACCTCACTGAGACACATGTACTTATGTATTGTCCTTAAAAAAACAATGGGCTCACTGCCTGGTCAGAGTGTTTTCTTTATTTAAAAATATTTAAAATTTCATTCCTTGAGATTTTCATACATGAACACAATGTGGCTTGAATAAATCTACCCTAGAACCTCTCCTCCACCTCCTAGATGCCCCTCCTCACGTCATCCTCCTAATGTCATATATGCCTTATATTTTTAACAACAGAGTCCGTTTAATGCTGCTGGTATGTGCATGGATGTAGGACCATCCTTTGGAGTATAGGCAACGTCCCCAGCACAGCATCCTTGAAATCCTTAGCAAGGTGTGGGCTCTGAGTCCTCCCTAGGATGCTCTCCTGTCACTTTCTATATTCATGTTGGTCTCGAGAATGGAGGGTGAGGCAAGGACGGTTTTCAGCATTCTCAGAATAGCAGTGAGACCTTTTTCTCTGGCATTAGGACATAAAGGTTTGTGATCAAGATAGTTTTGTGATATCCAGTTGTCTTCTATGAGGCAGTTTCTATGTCACCAGAGAAAGATATATATTTTCAGATTTTTATAGGCTATGTGAGAGTCACTGAGGCTACAGAGACTGGGAGCCCATAAATGTCATCACTGTCCATCTTTCTAGGCTGGAAGGTGTGACAACTATGAAAGAAGGGACACTGCCCAAGAGGCTAGTGGCTCTATGGTGTTGTGCCACTAAGAGCCTCAGCTTACCCAGCTGTGGAATGTCCATAAAAGAAGAGGTCATCAGAGGTGGTTGTGAGGTTTGAATTGAGTTGGGTGGTATGTGGTAAGGACTCGGCATGATGCTAGACACAAAGTTTTTTCTCAGGGGTGGGAACCTTTTGGAAGCACGGCTCAGTTTATTGCTTATGGTAGCTCCCCTGAAAGGTTTCATCCTGTAGCAAACAGCATCTTCCTTCATTTCCAGCTCATGGCTATCTGTTCTACAGAAAGGGGGGGAGGGAGGAGGTTCAGACAGGTTTCTATGTCCTGTTTTTTTTTCTAAATGAATTTTTGTCAGAGGTACCATCATTCAGCACAGAAGCTGTCTTAGTTACTATCCTATTGCTGTGAAGAGACACCATGACCAAGGCAACTTACAAAAGAAAGCATATAATTGTGGACTTGCCTATGGTTCTAGAGGGTTAGAGTCCATGACCATCATGGAAGAACATGGCAACAGGCTGGCAGGATAAGAGCCTACATCTGACCCACAAGCAGCAGGCAGAGGGAGGGATGGAGAGAGGGAGAGAGGGATGGAGGGAGGAAGGGAGGAAGGGAGGGAGGGAGGAAGGGAGGGAGGGATGGAGGGAGGGACTGGGTGGAGAAAGAGAGAGAGAGGGAGACAGAGAGACAGAGAGAGAGAGAGAGAGACACACACACACACACAGTGAGAGAGAGACTGGGCCTGGCATAGACTTTTAAAACCTCAGTGCCCATCACCAGTGACACACATCCACAACAAAGCCACACCTCCTGCAACTAGGCCACACCTCCTCAAACGAGGCCACACCTCCTAATTCTTCTCCAAAAGTTCCATCAACTGCAGACCAAGTATTCAGATATATGAGTCTATGGGGCCATTCCCATTCAAACCCCATAGAAGCTGAGCTCATTTCTTGCCAGTATCTGAGTAAACAGAGGAGCATTTCAGTGTCAGTGGAAGGTCCTCTTTCCCACAGTGTAGTGTTCAACAGGGGCCACAGAATACCAACCTGTGACCCGCTTTGGTGACTCAGTCTGTCCCCAGGTCCGTTGGAGCATCCCATAGAATCTGGTGAGAGGCCTGCCCTCGTTCACCAGAAAATTCCCTGTAGGCACTCAACTGGCAGTTTCAGAGGTAGCCATCCAAAACCAATCATCGTGTTCACAAAAGTCTGGAGACTTGAAGTTAAAGATGGGGAAAATGTGGCATGAAAACCACACTTTGGTCCCTTCTGGGTGAGTGTAACTTGGGTAATATGTTGAGGCCCAACCTGATTTAATGGATACGAGGAACAGGGAGGAGGAAAGCCAGGGATGGGGAAGTAATTCCTGAGAATTTGGAGCTGGTTACTTAGCTCCTTTTTGAAGCACCGAGGGTGGTGTGTGTGTGTGTGTGTGTGTGTGTGTGTGTGTGTGTGTATACAAATATCCTCTACTGAGATGCATGTTCTGTGTTCCCTTTGCTCAGAATGCTCTTTTCATGTTTCTGCTCAAAACCAGCTTAGAATCTCTCTCAAGATGCTTAACTGTCTTCATTTCTAAGGAGACTTTCCCCATTCCTCAGCCACACTTAAAGAGCCTTCCTCTATACACAGTAATCTGTCTGTGTCTGTTGGCCTGCCTGCCTGCCTGCCTGCCTGTCTGTCTGTCTGTCTGTCTGTCTGCCATCATATTCCAATGTCAGAAATGACTGCTGAACTCTTCTGAGCTCTTCCCCACAAAGCTGAGTTATGTCCATTCCTCTAGGGCAGTGGTTCTCAACCTTACCAGCGCTATGACCCTTTAATATTGTTCTTTATGTTGCAGTAGCCTGCCAACCGTAAAAATTATTTTTGTTGCTATTTTATAACTAATTTTGCTACTGTTATGAGTCATAATGTAAATAAATGATATATGTAGGGTATCTGATATGCAATCCTCGTGAAAGAGATTTTTTTTGACAATCCCCAAAGTGGTCATAACCCACAGGTTGCAGACCTCTGCTCTAGCATTTAGTCTCGGTGTGGCTCCAGAGAGTGCTCCTCTGTGCTTCACCGAATCATTGAAACCCTCATCTTCTCACCCCAGAACTGTTTCCCAGACCAGATACCCAGGAGTCTCTCTGAAGCTGCTGCCATCTTCCAGTGCCCATAAGGCACTGTGGTGCATCAGTTTTGGGAGGCTGTCAGAACGGGGTTACTGTTTGTAAATGTTCCAGACATTCACTTTGGGGTAATAGTAGGATTAGTCAGAGGGCAGCATGCAGTAACTCTAAGGCTGGTTACCATTTACAACAGACAGCCACGTCAGTGCCTGGCAGGCTCCAGTGTATTACAGAAAAGAAGTAATAGAATCTCGGCAGCGAGGCAGCTATCACTTCAGGGCGGGGGATGACAGTGTGGAAATCCATGGAGAAGCACTGTCAGAATACAAGCCTGGCTGAAGGGTTAGGGTAGGAGAAGCTGTTCTTTGACCCCAACATTAGCCTTCACCTTTGGGCCAAAACTGCCTGCCTCAGATAATGGCAACATTATAGTGTTTCTCTCCATTTTGTCTTGGTCAGAATGCAATTTGCGTGGGAGCTGGGGACAAGCCCATGAATGAGTACCACTCAGTCGTGTACTACCAAGTCAAACAGCCCCGATGGATGGAAACAGTCAAGGTAATAATGATATCCACAGTAAAAATGGCAGGGAATGCTTCACAGCAAGTAAGGCACGATGTTAAGTGTTTTACTTAAGGGAACCAGACACAGCGCAAGCAAGCCGCTTGCCCACAGTCCCTCTGCTCCTGTGGGCCAGAGCTAGGGTTGCGACCTGAGCAGAGCACAGGGTTCATGCTCCTCTCTGGCAGCAGAGAGATTAGGGGTGGGCCTTCAACTTTATCAGAAAATGTTATAATTCCACTTTCAATCAATTTAGGAATACTTTTATGCCTACCACTATTATATCTATATAAAAATTTCCACGATAATCTTCAATTTGAACATGTTTTTCTACATTCTTCTACAATTTTATCAGAAACATTTTTCATGTAAATCTTCAATTCTATCATAAAATGTTTCTACTTCCTTTTTCAATTCATTTAGCAACGTTTTTTTATGTCTACCACTTTACTCTTTAGTTTTCATGAAAATTGTTCAATTTAATGTTTTTGTATATATCTTTTCATTTTGTTAGAAATATTTTCCATGTAAATCTTCAATTTTATCATAAAATGTTTTTACTTCCTTTTTCAATAAAAGAACATGCTTTTCAAAAAAAAGTTAAATCTGACAAATAGAGCGAGTTTCTTGAGGCCCGGAGGAAGGTTAGGTTCGTGCTCCAGCGCTACCACTCTACCCCCACCTGATGTTTGATCCTGGACAAGTCAATCAACCACTCTGCACTGGCTCCGCCTTTGTAAAATAGGCGAAACAATAACTGGGAAGAATCAATAACTTATTTAATACAAATAGAAGGCTCCACAAAGGAGTGTGTGCTAGGCCTATGCTACTCTCCCTTGGCTGCCTTACATGATGAGAGGCAGTTCTATGGAATCCAAACTAGATGTGGCATTCCTTCAAGGGTCAAACACTCCCTCTTCTATATGACAGTTTCATTCACCATTCCAGGCACCTTCATGCCTGCTCCATTGTTCTAGTTGGCTCTCTGTTGCTCCAATAAACATGAAGACTAAAGGTAACTAGAAGAGGAAGGACTTTATTTTACTCACACTTCCGTACTGGAAGCTATCAGTGACGGAAGGAAGAGCAGGAAGTCAAGCAGGAACCTGGAAGCAGGAACCATGGAAGAGCACTATCTCTGGCTGACTCCTTGGCTGACGTTCAGCTAGCTTTCTTACGTTCAGCCAGCTCAGGACCACTTGCCCAGGAGTGGTAGTGCCCACAGTGGGCTGAGCCCTCCCACATCTGCCATCAATCAATGTGATCGCTCATAGACAAGGCCACAGATCTATCTGATCTAGATAGTTTTTCACTTGAGGTCACCTTTTTCCAGGTGATTATAGGCTGAATGACTGTAGACTGTATGACTGTAGGTTGTATGACTGTAGACTGCATGACTGTAGGTTGTATGACTGTAGGATGCATGACTGTAGGTTACATGACTATAGACTGCATGACTGTGAGTTGCAGTCAAGTTGATGATAATAGGATATTGATTTAGTGACTGGCGAGGAGAAGCACATAGTGATTTCAAATGTGTAGAATTATGCCATTCAAAGTCTTTTTCATATAAGTCTCCCAGGATCCCAATATTCTGAAGCTACCAAGTGACATTTCATTAAAAAAATGGTTTTCCTCAATTAAATAAGTGTGATGGATGCTGAGAAATTTGAACCAAATCTAGGCTTCAAATGACAGATTCTTCGTTTCAGATTCTGATGTGGATATGTTCTGTAACACTGCAGAAAGCAGAGACCAGTGTGTTTCCTGAGCCCCACAGGCCAGTGGGCTGCTTCTTTTCCTCGTAGAACCATACTCTAGGTAGAGCATTCTGTTGAACTCACCATAGCAATTCCCTGTCCTGATCTGTCAGGTGTGAGTTTTGACTGACGTGTGGACTTTTGACCAATATGTAAGGACATATCATGTTTTTCTTCATGGGATGACCTGGTCAATTATGGACCACACTTACAGGAGGGATACAGAATGATGGGACCGTCTTTATTTGGCTCTGAGTTACAGAAGTCATCATCCATGGGAGGAAGCTGTCCCCTGAAGCTCCTGAATGGGCTCTGAAACAGTAACTTAGCTTGTGTCTGGTAGCATATACATGGTAGCCAGTGAGCTTGTCACCAGTTACCTTGATCACTGAGTCAAAGTGGAGTCATCCCATAGTTTTCTTGTACATGGTGCCTAGCAACCTGTGTTGTTTTAGTCAATAGAAGAAGAGTGACAAAGCTTCCAGGAAAATGTGAGTCTATCCAGGGCAAAGATGACTTTTGTAAAATGCTTCAGATAGAAGCAGACATATATACAAATTGACAAGTCATTATAATAAGCAGAGGGACATCTCTGCTGGAACAAGATGTGGGAGACAACTCACTGAACAGTGAAGCACGAGCAAAACTTCCACTGCCTTTGCCTAATATCTTTGCTAAGATATTAGCAGTTTCTTTCCTCATCCTGGGCTCTGACTACAGACTTAAGACAGACACAGGACTTCTATTTGGCGATGGCTAGTCACACGACAGTCCTGGCTTTGTTGCTCGTGTCCCTGTTTTCTGCAGTTCTCTTTGCACACACTCTCTGAAAAGGACTGGGTAGATTTCATGCTCTGAGCACTCTCTTGCACTCTGGTTAGACTCCTTTGTTAACCATTCCCATGTAACTGTTATTGTCACCTGTGTGGAATGTGAGCTTGTTGGGTGCAGGGGCTACCATACATCAGCTGGGCTAGTGCCCTGCATGGTCGTAGCTCTTGGTAGCCCTCAATCTTTAGGGAGGGGACAAAAGAGACTGCAGATGCCTGTGAGTCTCTCAGCTCTTTTGCTCATTCTGGAACACTGGCAAAATGGTGGTCACTCAGACTCAAATTTCATTTTTTGAAACAGAATGTGTCACAACCCACACCTCTGTTTGTCACTGAACAGTCACCCACATGGTGCAAGCGTATCCTCCTTTCAAATCTAAGTATGATTCTTGCACATAGCCTAGCTTGTCTGTGTTGTCCTGTACTGCTCATGAGACTTAGGGAGCAGTGCGCTCAAGAGCCAGGCTGAAAGCACTTCAGTTAAAGATGCTGGTGACTGGAGGTGGTTGCGTTGAAGGACGATGATGAGGTCACTGGTGGGCGACTGTCCTCATGTAGGCTTTGAAAGAAAAAGCATCAGTTATGTATCTACCAAAGAGGGGATGAGTCTAGATATACACACTGGATTAAATATATATATATATATGTATATATATACATATATATATGTATATATGTATGTATGTGTGTATCTATCTATCCATCCATCCATCCATCCATCCATCCATCCATCCATCCATCCATCTATCTATCTATCTATCTATCTATCTATCAATCTATCTACCTATCTATCTATATCTACACACACACATATATACATACACAATTAAATATATGTATGAATAAATAAATAGATATGCATACACACATATGTACACACATGTATACATATATGATTAGAATGCTTTATTAGTTTACATATATGAAAACCATCAAGCAAAGCCCCAAATGGTCACTGTTAATTTCCTAAATTTGGCTGCAATGCAGGAAAAATGTGCATGCTGCAGCTCGCATTGCATCAAACCACATGCTATAGTTATGTGACTTTTATATCAATTTGGGGAGATTCATTTTTCCTCAGTATAATTTATGGGCCTCTTTTCATTGGCTGGGGATGCAATTTGCCAAATGGATTACATCCGATACTTTATTTTCTCCTTATAGCTAGTTCTTATGTAATTTATATATACAGCTCATCAGTCTTGATGGATAGGAAATAAATCAGCACCTACTGTTCCAAGTTGAATGGTCAGGCTGCTGAGGTGGGGGGGTGGGCAGGGCTGGGATTCCTTCAACTCATTGTCCCCTGAGCTATTGTTTCTACCCGCTGAGGTGGCTGTCCCTATTGAAGATATGCAGAGGATCCATCTGCGGTTCATGTTTCGACACCGGTCATCACTGGAATGTGAGTATGCCATTCAAAGTATGCCTCCTGTGCCATTAAAGAGAGAGGGGCAGAATGGCTGGCTGGCTGGCTCTTAGAGTTTTCATTTTCTTTTTCTTCTGACCTTGCAATGCTGTCTCCAGCTAAAGATAAAAGCGAAAAGAACTTTGCCATGTCCTATGTGAAGCTCATGAAAGAAGACGGAACCACTCTGCATGACGGATATCACGAATTGGTGGTTCTCAAGGTATGGGGGAGTAGGGCCAGCAAGGGTCAGAGCTATGGCAGCAAGATGGTCACCAGCCACAGAATTTCTGAAATTGTACTCACCAGGGCTCATGAGCTTCAACAAAAATCTGCACTTTTTCTGGACCTCTGTCTCCCTTTCTTTGAGCCCTCAGTGAATCCTTATGAGGAAATGATGAGACAGTTGCTTACAAACAGGACAGTGGGGAGCAAAGGCCTTGCTTGGGCTTTGTTTCATTTACAGTCCCAGATACAAGGTATCAGTGATGTATGAGGGCCAGGAATCAAGCAGGAATCTGGAAACAGGAACCACAGAAGAATGTTATCACTGACTGTCTCCTCGGCTTATGTTCAGGAGCTTTCTTTTATAGCTCAGGACCGCTTACAGCGCCCACAGTGGGCAATGCTGTGGAATAGTGGAAATGCTATTGCTACAGGAATAAAGGAGCTCTGAACTCTTGCCAGGAATATGTAGATACATTTGAAGGATGCTACACTGTAGCCATTACAATCTAAGGCCCCAGATCCTGCAGTCTATTTCACAGCTTCTTCTGAGGTCTCAGTTTCATTTTTCGTTTTTCTTTCCTCCTTTTCTTCATGGGAATGGGGAGAGGACATCCCCAGGGACTAAACCGAGGTGTCATGTGAAGAAAGCACTCTGTCACTGAGTTAAAGCTTCAGCTCTGTTTCATTTTTCACAAGCAATAAAGTCTATGATATAACAAAACACCCGAGGCAGGCTACACTGTACTCAAAGAGGTCGGTTACACATGGAGCCCACGCTAAGCTCTGGTGAGGTGCTGCATTGGCTGGGTCACACTATTGTCAAGAGATTATGTGTGAGAAAGAGACCACATCCCAAACAGGAAGTTAGATTTGGTGTGGTCAAGCTCAGGAGTTTATAATAATCCTTTCTTGAGAAGTAACCAGGATCCCAGTGAGAGCTGCCTTCATTCCCTCCAAGACCTGTGCCCCAGGGGCCCAAGGATCTCCAGGAGCTCTTGTGATTTCAACTCCGAACTGGCTAGCAGGTGTCCAGCACATGAATGTTGGAAACTGGATTAGTTACTTCTCTCACTGCTGTGACAAAATACCTGGAAAAACGCTGAAGGAAGAGAAGGAGGGAGGGAGGGAAGAAGAGAGGAAGGGTTACTTGGGTTCATAATTCCAGAGTAAAAACCATCATGGTGGGAAGGCCACAGAGATAGGAACTTCAGGCTGCTGGTCACATTACATCCCAGTTAGCAAGCAGGAGATAACCTCCAGTAATCAGAGACCTAGATATTTTCATATCTAGGGTAGGTTTTCCAACCTTAATCAACCCAACCCATTATTTATTATTTTACTGGTTTTTGGTTTTTTTTTTTTTTTTGGAGATAGGACCCCACTATGGAATCCCACTGGCCTGCCTGGAACCCCATCTGTAGACCAGGCAGACCTGGACCTCACAGACATCTGCCTGCCTCTGCCTCCTAAGAGCTGGGATTAAAGATATATACTATCAGAGCTGATTGATTATCTAGGACATGGAACTCCCTCAGAGTCATGTCTTGAAGCTTATCTCCTAAAGGATTCCAGATCCTGTCAGGTTAACAATTGGTACTAACTGTCAAATTCAAGCCACAGCAAGCATTTAAAGTGGTAGGTGTCTGAAGACAGTGACAGTGTACTCACATACATAAAATAAATAAATATTTTAAAAATAAGAATATTTAAAACCTAAAAAAAATAAAAGGTGAATGGAGGCACAAAAGGGACCTAGTATAGATCCTGTTGCAAAGGGAGGACACAGTAGGCATGGTTTCCTAGAATGCCTATTCTCTGCTTAGAAACCGTATGACTCCATTTATATATAAGAAAGTGACCCAGAGAGGTCAAAGAATGAATCCAAGGTGACATGGACTTGAGTGACAGAGAAGGTCCAGACCTATGTCCTTTGTCACTAACGTCCAATTTAGAATGGATTCCTTGTATTATTGATAGGCATCTACCTTTTCTTTTGTTTCAAAAATTTAAGGTGGATTCTATTATGGTCTGGGAGTTTCAACTCTCTTATAATCCTTTAACACAGGCTATAGAGCCACAACCTTTCTATTAATGTGACTTGCAGATTCCTACCTGCTTTGTGGGAAAATATACCTACCTCATGTTGTTTCTCTGATGATTTTCTTGCTGCTTCTGAACTTCCCACATTACAGTGTATGTTATTAAACCACTACAAGCGCCATGTGGCATTGTGTATGTGGTCTTGCCCTGGAGCAGTAACCAAAGTGTTGTTTCTAGGGAGATAGCAAGAAGATGGAAGATGCCAGTGCTTACCTGACACTTCCTTCTTACCGACACCATGTGGAAAACAAGGGAGCCACTCTGAGCCGGAGCTCCAGCAGCGTTGGGGGCCTTTCTGTCAGCTCCCGGGATGTGTTCTCCATTTCCACCCTGGTGTGCTCCACAAAGCTCACCCAGAACGGTAATGGAGCCATTGAAAATTGGGTCTGTGGTACTCATGCACTTGAGCGGAAACCCTAGGGGAGGCCAGGTGTGGCTGGTTTAGCCGGTGATGACAAGCCTCCTTCTGGATTCTTCTCCTAGTGGGTTTGCTTGGTTTGCTGAAGTGGCGGATGAAGCCGCAACTGCTCCAGGAGAATCTAGAGAAGTTGAAGATTGTGGATGGAGAGGAAGTAGTGAAGGTCAGTGGGGCTTTGTTTGGATTCATCCACCAGTGTCAGAGCCATAACGGGTGAGACAAAATCTTGATGGAGTCAGATAACTTGACCTCTGATGACAACATGCTGCCCCAATCCACGCTGAGGAATCTTTGTTGGGAAATCCAGGAAGGCACTGAACTTTGGGCATCAAAACCACTGGTTGAATTAGGCCCTGGAAATAAACCAACTTGGATGTAGATCTCAACTCTCCCACTCCCATGCTTTATGTCATAATATTATGACTAAGACACATTTCTCAAGATTGTTATGTGCCTTTGAAGTTGTAACATTCCAAAATTACCCAGAAGTCTCCTATACTTAATAATAGGCGAGCTACAGCATATGAGACATGGGAGATTCAATATACATTAATTAATATTCTTGCTGTTACACATTGTCACACATAATAATATAGTAGCAGTCTGGTCTCTTAATATTATATGCATATTGGTAGCAACACACAAAAATATTTAGTTTGTGCTGCTGAGAATGCATATATTAAAGATGAGAAAGAGAAAGACACCGGGGGTTTACATCTTAAGTAAAGCAAATAGAAAGCAATACAAATGCCAGATACTGCTTCCTCGTGGTAGCAGAAAATGTAATGTGTCTGAACAGCAGGCCTAATTAAACCAGCTCTCTTCTGCAGCACTAGGAATTGCAATGGGTTTCCCAGTGGTCCTGGTGACTGTGTTTCCATCAAGAACTTAGAATAGTTAGAAAGCAGAGATCAGACATTTTTGTATGGTCACTTTGGGTCTTGAGAGACCCTGGGAAATGTATTTACTTATCCTTAGGAGGCTAGAGGGAGTCAAGTTTTATTTAATTGCCCAAACCTGAACAAACAGTGGCAGAATTTCCTGATCAATGCTTTAAATATACACCATTGACCAATCTATCTAATTTAGGAATGGCAAGAGAATTCCCCTAGATCTGTTGTCTTTGGGCAGCCTAGAGAAGTAAGCTTGAGGGGGTGGAATTACATTGTCTTGTTTTCTATTATTTTCTTCTTTAAAAACAAATGGCTATTGAATTTTGTTATTATGTACATGCAATATTATTATATGTTACATACATACCTATATACTTATATGTATACACATGGATGTATAGGTATGGAGAACTGCCAAGTGCATCTCAGAGAATTCTCATACATGAGCACCCCATCTAGCTTATGGTAATGAAGTTGCCAGAAAATTGGTTGGTTTGTAGAGGGTTCCTCATACACCTTTCACCAGAGGAGTCACCATTGTGTTGACCATCATCATCACTGATTGGGTGTTGGTGGTGGTGGTGGTGGTGGTGGTGGTGATGTTGTTTTTCCTTGCCCCTGGAGTTTACAAATGCAGAGTAACTGAGGATAGGCATTGTATGTCTAAGTTATTTTATTTAATTAAGTTTTTGTAGGAGCTTCCTCATTGCTGCATATGGAAGTGATTTGCTCTTCTGTATGGTGCAGAATCCTGTCATGGGAAATGTCATAATATGTGTATATGTGCCACTGGTGTGGAATCATATCATTCCAAGTCCTGTAGCTTATTCATGAGACTTCTCTAAGCTCCTTGAATGTGGCTCAGTGGGTGTGTTCTCTTGGAAGGACACACAAGGATGAGATTTGTGGGGCTATCTGCCCTCTTTCTGAATGCAACCGTCCTTCTTTATCCAGTTCCTCCAGGACACTCTGGATGCCCTCTTCAACATCATGATGGAACACTCTCAGAGTAACGAGTATGACATCCTCGTCTTTGATGCTTTGGTAAGAGAGTGGGGACAACCGTTGGCAACACCAGCTTTGAATGCTTGTCTCACCATGAGAAAACAGAACATATGGGCCTTGTGGTTCTTTCCACAAATATTGTGAGTTTTTGGCAAGCAGACTGAGTAGCCATTTTGGTGTTTCCAGTTCATTTGAGAATCTGAGTCTTGGCAGGTGACTTGTGGAGGATAAGTGTCAGAGTTTTGGTGTCTGATCAACAGTGCATGAGACTGGATACTGTTGAATGACTACCTTGGCTTTCTAGGATTGCCAGGAGCTATCTGAGGCCAGGTTATAAAGCACCCAGATGTTACCTATCTGTCTTACTATCTCTTCTTGATGTCTTATAATTAACCAGGGTCATTTCGCTTTTCCCACTGAACTTTTCACAGTAGACTGCCATCCAGACTCCCATATGGTCTCACTCTTATTTCTCTTTTGCAACTCCAATTTTCTCCATGCTATGTGGAAAGAATTATGGGAACCATCTGGGGCTGAAAGTATAGTCCTGTGTTCGAACGCTTACCAGCATGTGGAGGCTCCCATCACTGTCAATCAATAAATTACTTAAAACATTTAATATAATTTAGTGGAAGGAAAGACTGTTAGGGTTGTCCAGGACCAGTAAACTCTTGATGCATGCAATACCCTTGTGTCATGGATGTTTGCATTCTGGAAGAGGATGCTTGGAAAGAACTGGCTTTCTCAGGCTCAATTTGGGAAGGTCCCCTAGCATGCTAGCCTGACAGGAAAGCTGTTTCATGACTAAAGGTGCTTTGATTAAATTACCAAAGGAAGTGCTGAATGTTGTATGAGCCTCCTGGAGAGTCATAATGCACAGAAGCATATAACTGACTCTGGAAGTCCTGTAACAAAGAAGGCAGTCTAACTAACGACAACCTGAGATTTCTCTTAGTTGAGTAGGAAATCCTTTTATCTTCTAATACCCCAAAGCATACTTTTTGAAATACTCTCGCTCTCTTTTTGTTGGAGACAATGTATTAGTGAAAAGGATTAATTATTCATTAGAGAGATTATCTCTTGGGCAAAAGAATAGTGACAAAGGCTTCAGTTATACCGGATGAACAGGCTCTGGGTACCCTCCCAGAGCACCCCCAATAATTCTGACTCTTCCTTAGATCTACATAATAGGACTCATTGCAGACCGGAAATTCCAGCATTTTAACACCGTATTGGAGGCTTACATCCAACAGCATTTCAGTGCTACCTTGGCCTATAAGTAAGTAACTGTGTGTACAGGGATTTCTTATGCACCTGTGTTTGTCCTGGCGAGATATATGGGGCACAGGGAATTGGAGCACTTCCCAATGACACTAGTCTGGATGAACTTTCCCTTTGCTAATCATCTAAGCATGGATTGGATGATTCACATATCCTAAAAATAACCCAAACCTCAGAGATTGGGTGAGTAGTTTACTGTGGCAAATAAACAAGTAGTCTATTAGATCATTCAGCAAGTCAACTGTTGTTTATCAAGAAGTTACTTGTGAGCACTAGTGTTCGTTCTCAGAAACTCAGTGTTGATTGGATGTAGGAGACCCTTAGGGTTAAAGATGGAAACCCATAGGAAAATTTGGTGGCAGCCAGCTTATGAAGAAACCTTGAAAGATGGGTCAAGCATTCCAAAGTCTGGCCTACCGGTGATGAGTAGCTGTAGAAAGTTTCTAAGCAAAGGCACTCTAATATAATTAACAATAACATGTCTATATATACAAGAACTTGAAAAAGACATTATTACCCTCATTCTTACTCATTCCTGATTATGTCTAGTTTTTTCCTCTCAAAAGATTACTTTTTTTCTCTCACTACTTTATCTTTGCTGACTTTTTTTATGGGCAGGAAATACTTATTCATTCCCTGTAATAAATATATTTTGAAGCAGTTATTTTTGTGCTTGCAAATGAGTCGTGAGCTTTGCTGCACCGCCACCTTTAACCTTTGATTGAATGCCTTATAATTTCCTGAGCAAACTAATTACCATGCTGCGTATTAGAAAGAGATGTATTTTGAAAATATTATCCCTTATTCAGGAAATTGATGACGGTGCTGAAGACCTACTTGGATACCTCCAGCAGGGGGGAGCAGTGTGAGCCCATCCTCAGAACTCTCAAAGCTTTAGAATACGTGTTCAAGTTCATTGTTCGGTCTAGGACATTGTTCTCACAGTGAGTATTTGTTGTGTGAGAGTGAATGATTAGCATTGCTATCAATACAACACAATATATTTTTTTTACTATAGGAGATTTTTTCTCTCATTAAAAACAGAATTTTTTTTTTAAAGAAATTACACCCGGATTGAAGATCTGGCTTGGTAAAGGGCTTGCCTTGGTGGTAGAGGTATGTGGTCCTGGGCTTTATCCCTAGTACCACAAACAAGACAAAATAAAGACAGACAGGGGAAAAATATAGTTAGATTTTGATTTAAAAAAAGAAACCTTGAAAATTCAAATCTAGTCTAGAGATCATGGATATATAATAATTTTATTCTCTAAGCTCATTTGGAAAGGACGAAAGGAATAATACCACAGGACAGTGATATTTTACCCAGTGACTGTGATGAATGTGATTTGAGACTATTTTGTTTTGCTTAACATTCTTCATTTGAGTGAAGATTGTTTAAGGAATATTTCTAGATGTCTGTGTTCAATGCTGGGGGGGCTGGCAGGAGAAGATAAGTTCAAATGCTTGAAAAAGTAGATGGGGGCACAGGCGTGGTTGTATCCAGGTAGTGAGTGTCCTGTAACACACCCATCCCATCTGGATCTGGGTTCTGCTTTCATTTCGCTGGTCACTTCTGAGTTATTTTTTCCGATGTGGGGGCTACATATTCTATCAGCTGAAACTGCTCTTGTTTCCTTGTTATTCTAGCAAAACTTCATGCCAAGAACAGTCTTAGGTCATGTGCTAAGATCTTAATCAGGCAGCATAGCTGTGGGACTCTATGAACTGTGTGTTTGTGCTCTTGTATGACATGGGTAAGGCCAGTTACTTACAGTATAGGCTTTGGCTGAAGAGATGCCTTACCAAAGACAGCTGAGGTCTCCATCTATCACCTGATAGTGATAGCAGATGGATGGCATGGGTTTCAAAGGTGTTTCCTTTGGAATTTTCCTCAAACACTGAAATTTCTGGTAAAGAATAGAATGATTGCCTAAACCTATATGCCTCAGTTTATTTAAAAAGCGAAATATTGGCTCCAAATTCTTTAGTTTGACAGCTAGTTAAATCTTGGGGATTATTCTTGCAAGTTTGGATGATATTGTTTTTTGTTTCTTTTTAAAAATTAGTTATGAACCAGCCGTGAATCCCTGTCTTTGTAAGAGTTGACTTTCTTAGAATTCAAGGAATCAGACTTTGTAGTTTCAGATACACAGGTCAGGTTAGGATTTCTCATCCCTTCTTTCGAGAGAGAACATTGGTTTCTAAGAGTAGTTCTTACTCTTTGACTCACCATCTCTTCTGTTCTTCCTTTTGGTATTATCCTCTTTTCTTTCTCCCACCGTCTCTCTTCATTTCCTTCATGTCTTTTCATGTTCAGATTTCTCTCCTATGTTCTTGAACAATGTAAATTTGCTTATTTTCTTTTTTCTCTAACTCTAAGCACATCATTTTGTAGAACTTTGTCAGGGTGATTTTTAGTACCCAGTGGCTTCTGGTTTTCTAGGGCATGGAGCTGGTATTTCTTGCATTTCAAGCATATGAGATATCACTAACACAGGCAAGAAATGATGTCTTAATGGCAAAAAAAGAAGTAATCTCAAATATTTCTCCTTAATTAAAATGCACATTGACCTACAGAGAGTGCCTGCAGCCTTACAGCAAGAGATGCCGGATGCTGTGTGTTCTGTTCACCGCAGAGGCTTTGGGATGGTCTGTTCCTCCTGAGTTTGTAAGGGCATTGGAAGGTTGTGGTACTTTACCATAAACAGGGACATCTTACTTGGAAGCTAGAGAGCAGAATGACAGTGCTTTGAGTTCTAAAGCCATCTGGAGAGGAATCACATAATTATTGCTTTGGGGGCTCATTGTGTCTGGCAGTGTGGTTTCTAGATACTTCTTTGTTCCTTTGTCCCATGTGTATAATTGTGGATCTAGCTCCCAGTATTTGTTCTCCTGTCATTTTGATTTGTACGTACCACACATGAACACTCAAGAGGGTGAGGATTCTCCTCTATCAAAACACAGGATGCAACTGGATATGGATGGAAGAGAAGAAGTTGATAAGTGGAGTTTTAGTTTACCATGTTTGTGGGGTAATGATTCCTTTCTATCTAGAGCCAAAGAAGATGAGATTCTTGTACTTTTGTTGTGTCATTAGCTTCCAGGTTCAGTGTCTGGGGCAGGTGTCTCTGGCTGCACACAAGTCTGAGCCATGGCTGTGATAGAAGCCGGCAGAACAGGTCCTATCTTCTGCCAGGTAGAGTCATTGATCAAATCTGAAAAATCCCTAAACTGCAGTTCATATGTCCAACAAATCCCAAGTGGTCATACACATGGCTGATGTCCACCAGGCATTTGTAGATTGACTGATTCCTCAGGTGGGATAAACCACAAATGAAACACATTCAGAAGCAATGGAAGGACTATTCTCTAAATATTGACCTACTTTACAAGGTCTCTTTCATCATGTTTAATTCTGAGGCTCAAATACCCAGCTGTATTGATCTGTGAGCTATATATCATTTCTGTTATTAGTTTCTGAGCTATAGCTTTACACGGACTGCAGAATAGGTTGCATTCCCCAGTTCTATGATGGACATTGGCCAGACACTGATCAATGAGTCTGCAGAGCCTATGAGAGGATAGCCCTCAAGGGAAGGAGACCCAGAGCCTGGAGCTGCAACAGCCTTTGGTCCCATTCATTCTTGGTCCTCACAGATTGAAATGCTTCTAGAACTCAGGAGGCAGTGGGTGTGATGGTTTTGGGCACATGGTTATGTATTCAGATCCAGGAGGCATTTCTGTCACAGAAAGCACGTGCTTGAGGAAGGGACCCAGAATCTTCTAACTTCAGTTTTCCTATCTATTACCAGAGAACCATATTTTAGTGTTTCAATGATGAAATGAGATTGTTCAGAAAGAATGCTCCCTGTGGCATTCCATGCATGTGGTACCTGGAGAAGCAACAAGGATTTGGCCATGCTGTCAACTAGGAGATACAGAAAGTCTGGCTTATGTGGTTAGTTTTTGTCAACTTGATCCAATCTGGAGTCACTTAGAAGAGAGAATCTCAACTGAAGAATTTCCTCCTTTGGATTGGCATGTGATCATGTCTGTGGGGGCATTTTTCTTGATTAATGATTGAAGTGGGGGGCCCAAGCCCACTGTGGGCGAAACCATCCTCAAGCAAGTAGACCTGGGCAATATAAAAAAGCAAGCTGAACAAACCATGGAAAATTCCTTCATGGTCTCTGCATCAGTGCCTGCCTCCAGATAACTACTTGAATTCCTGCTTTGACTTCCATAAATGATGGGCTGTGATGTGGACGTATAAGACAAATGGACCCCTTCCTCTCCAGGTTGCTTTCCATCAATGTTTATCAGCAACAGAAAGCAAAGTAGGACACTTCCCGTTTCAGAAACTATCAACAGATTTAAATGAGAAAGTAGTTCTGGTATCGTCACATGCTTAAAATTTGGCTTCCAGTTCATGCCATTTTAAGCATATATTTTCTGAGAGTTGGAATGCTTTTTACTTTATGTCTGAGTTGTCTTTGTTTTTGTTTGTTTGTTTGTTTGTTTGAGGACCACAGTGTGGAGACTTTCCCAAGACCATTAACCCATCTTGGTCTGTTGCCAGTTTGTGTGGGCTGATCCTAACTCAGTTGTACTAATTTTCTTGGAGAGTGATTGGGCCACTTAGGCCCATGTGATTCCTGTGCTGGGGTTTTCTTCATATCTTGTTTCCTATACACCTTACACTCCTGCTTCTTTGTTTCTTGCTTCCTCTTCCATGCTAGCCCATTCTCCTAGCTATTCTCCTTCCACAAGTGCATCTCCTTCTCCAGCCCCATCCCTTTGCACAGGAGAGGCACAGTCTTCAGAGCCCCATTGCTTGAGTTTGAATCGTGAGTAGGGGTCTGACCGTTGCTACTTCCCGGTAGTTTTGGCCTTGAGGAAAATTACTTAATCTGCAAGATTGCTCAGTGACTTCACAGCTGTAGTACCTTCCATACAGGGTTGCTGTGTAGGCTAAATTAATGAGCTGGAGGACGGGGAACACTTAAGTTGTAGGTGTCATATAGCAGGGCTATATGGTTATTCTGGTCTGTGAAGCACATCGTACATCCTGTCAGCAGGGTCTGCAAAAATTCATTTTAGGATTTCATCTGTCATACTCCTGCATCACACTGGACCTTGCTAGGTGTATGGTCCTGACTCAGGCTCTCTGTACCCCTCCCCAGGTGTGCATTTGCTTGCTAATTTTCTCAACCTCTTTCACACCTTTGCTCAAACATTTTTCTTTCCTTTATTGTTTTTTACTTGATGTGCATTATAATGGTGTTTATTATGATATTTGCATACATGTATCATTGAATCTTGCCCATATACACCTTTACTACCATACCCCGCTGGTTCCCTTTTTCCTTCAGCAGTGTCCCTTTTGTCTTCTTGTCATACAGACATACACGGTGTGTTGGCTCATTTCATGTCAACTTAACACAAGCTAGAAGCATTTGAGGAGACCTAAATTGAGGAGATGCCCTTTTCAGATTTCCCTGTGGGCAAACCTGTGGAGCACTTTCCTGATTGGTGGTTGATGTGGGAGGGCCCAGCTCACTGTCAACAGTGCTAACCCTGGGCTGGTGGTATTGGGTGCTATAGGAATGCAGGCTAAGCCAGTGACCTTGCACTTCCCCATGATCTCTGCTTCAGTTCCTGCCTCCAGGTTCCTTCCCTGAACTCATCTTCTGACTTCTCCCAGGGATGGAGTGTGACCTGAGAGCTGTAAAATGAAATAAACTCCTCCCCAGATTGCTTTTGGTCATGGAGTTTTATAACAACAGATACCCTAAATAAGTTATATAGGTTGTATACATATATCTGTGTAGGCATAGGCTAGAGTCTACTACATACAAGGAAAAAAATAAGTTATTTTTGTCTCCTCTCCAATTACCCTCTCTAGTTTCTCCCTCATTGTTCTCTTTAGACTCGTTCCCCCTCATAGTTACAATGCACTTTCACATTATGAATATGCAAATGTGTGCATGTGTGTATGTGCATGTGGTGTGTGTGTGTGTGTGTGTGTGTTTAATTTTAGATGTTGCATATGAGAGAAAACAGGTGATATTTGTATTTATAAGTCTAGTTTATTTCACTTAACACAACCACCTCCAGGTGCATCGTCTTTCCTGCAAGTGGACATAATGTCATTTTTCTTTATTGCTGAATAAGTAATCAGTAAAGAACAGGAGGGCCTTGGGAGGGTTTGGAAAGCTATCCTTGCTATTGATAAAACTCTGCAGGCAACCATGACTTTATCCTCATTCCCAAGGGACTAATAAAGAAAAGCTGCCACTGAGTAGCTCCTTGGGAAGAGAAACACGCTGTGTTCTTAAAGGAGCTGCAGCATCTGCAAATGTCAGCCCTTCCTCCACAGCTCACTTAGGAGCCTAGGAAGACTGTTGTGGTGTAGACCGTGTTGTTGGACTGCACTGGTGGTGACACTCATTAATATGAGCTGCAGGAGCATGGTGCATAGCTCCAGTCAGCACCTCTGGCCTAGCTCATCTCCCTGAGCTGAACACTCCCACCCTTCCTCTGGATGTTCTCAGTATCACTGAACTGGACCCAGGGAACCGGTTCTCAGAGCTCCCTTGGCATTTTAATTTTGTATCTTGCTTCATTCTGCCCATATCTCACTTCCCTGGCCTCTTCTCACACCTCCCTGAAGCCTAGATTTCTCCTGTGAAAATAGTCCCATCAGCTGACTTCCAGGTCACAGATGTACTGGGTTGTCTGAACAAAGCCCAAGCATGCCCAGTGCAGTCTGTATTCAGAGGGCATGCATAAGCCTCTGTCTTCTTAAACAAATAGGAATTTAACTTGCCAGTGTGATTTGTTTTCATTGTTCATGTATGAATAAATATTAAAATGCAATCATCTGTTTACGCCAAGCACACGCTGGGATGCCTGTCACAGCACCATTCCCGTTTCTCCTGCATGTAATTCGTTTGCATGTTAATGCCATTTATTTCTATGTAAGCCTCAGTTTTCGGATTTGAAAATAATTCCACTTTTTGATGACAGTAATGGCCCTGTAAACTGCACAATTGTAGTTAAATGGGATTATTTTATGATAACATTAACTTGGCATCATATCAGGATGGAAGAGAAAACTGTCATTAAAGGGAGATTGTCTAACAGTTACATCTTTTTAATTTATTATGTGTTTTGTGAGTTGCTGAGTTGCAGAGTGGGGAGCTAACAGCTTGTTTCTCACGAGCACACGTGAAGCATTTTGTCAACTGTTGAATAAGTTGCTGTTAGGATAAATTGTGCACATGCGCAGACTTTTACGCAGTTCTCCTTTCCTTTGATTTTTGGAAATACTAAACATTTATTGAGTGTGTTTTAGAGGCTATGCACTTTCCTAAGAGTGGTGAAATTAGTCACAGGGATGGATTTGGTACAACAAATATAATACCAGCCATCTAGGCATCCTTCCCAGGGGTCAACAATGACCTGCGATGCAGGCAACCGTAGATATATGCAAGCAGCTCACAAGAGACAGACAGCAGTGGCAGCAATGCCCCACCTGAGAGCTATTTGAGAAGGCAGACACTGGAAGAAAAGAGAATCCTACCTTTCTGATACACCTATGTAATGGAAACCCTGGTTACCCTTGCTCCGTCTACATGCCATTAGCTGTCAACTCTCTTCTCTTCTCTCAACTCTACACTACCTGACATAATAGACTTACAAACTATCAGCAATATATTTGTTATACAGAAGAGGAAATGGAGACCAGAAAGGTACAGAACGTGTCTCTAGGGCATCTAGCTAGTGGGAGAGATTGTGTAGTATATTCTGTTGTTTGTGAATTGCACTTATGTAAAGGACAGCACTATGATTTGGGCAATGTACCCCACAGAGGTCTTCGTGTTGGACACTTGGTTCCCAGTCCATGGTGCTTTTGTCCAGCAGTAGACCCTTAAGGTGGTGGGGCTTAGTGGGAAATCCTCAGACTATTGGAGGAATGCCTAGTGGAGAGGACTGTGAGACCCTGATTTGAGGCAATCTTTTGTTCCCTGGGCATCAGGTGAATGGTCTCCAACTATGAGACAAAATGAACCTTTTCTCTCTGTAAGTTGATTAGGTCGGGTGTTTGTTATAGTGAGGGACAGCTGGCTAATACGTGTAGCATGTGGGTAAAGTGGCAGCGGTAGATTGTGGGGACTAAGGTCCGTCTGAACAGATGGGTGTAATCTAATCTGTGAAAAAAAAATGTAAACCAAGAACTTGGCTTTGTCCTCATGTTGGGAGATGTTTTGCTTAGGAGCTGTTCTTCATTCCTGGAAAATGTGCTGGCTGACCCAGTTCATGGACAAACCCATTCGCTTAAGTTACTTAAATCTTTCATCACATATAAAGAAATATAAAGAAATTAAACTTTATTAAGAGTTCTGATTAACTTGTTTTCTTATAGAAACAGTCTGGAAATGCCTATTTTTATGGGAGAGGGAGCCTTTGGAGGTCTGAGGCAGCAGACTACCATGATTAGGTTTGTGCTTTAGAAGTGCTGTGGAGTTGGTTTTGGGGAGAAAGTATGGATGAGGGAGAAAGGCAGTGGGAAATGGAAGCTATTGCAACAGGCTGGGTGTGAGGACTTGAACTCAGGGTCAGCAGCCTAGTGGGCTGGAGAAGGAAGGAAAAAGGGAAAGTCTGTAGAAAACCCAGTTAAGTCCTCTGTTCCTTCTAGAGGTGAGCAGAGAAGATGTCTGTGACCAAATGTATGTGGAACTTTCCCACGCAGTGAGTGTGAGTCCTGCAGTGGACCCCAGTGGGAAGTCCTCCAACTGAATGCCTTCTCAGTCTGACACTGTCCACTTAGAGGTGCAGAGGTGCAGTGAAATCCCACAGGTCGGGGGCTCAATCCCCATGACTGTCGTCACGTTAGAGGCTGATCCCAGCTCCAACCATGGGTGCCTTAGCTGTGCTTCTGCCTGGCCAGCTATAAACTGGGGCTCCTCCAACATCCCTCTCAGATTAGAAGCCTGTTACAGTGTTTTATGGAGCTAAGGGAACATGTACTTATACTGACCAGTTACATAGGTCACTACAACCATACCAGTGCATGCTGGGTGAAGAGCCGACCAGGCAGCGGAGTGCAGAGGCACCAAAATACATTAGTGTTCCATTAGAGAAAGAAATCAAAGCACTTCCCCCTGGCTGAAGAGTGAGCTCAGATTCTAATTCTCTGCTTCTCTTGCTGTGTTTTCTGCAGTTCACGGTTTATGGCTTATCTGTAGTCTGTCTGTTGTGTGTCTGTCTATGCCTGCCCAATGTCTGACTGTCTGTCACTGTGTCTGAGTCCCTAATAGAGAGTTTTCACTTTGTATTTATTAAGCAACCCAGAAGATGTAGCAGGAGAAGGAATGCAGGATGCTCACAGAAATCTTTAACAGAGTTTTATAGGGAATGAAACTTACTGACTCCATGACCCAGAAGCACCCAGGAAAGCAAATTTAACAAGACAAACAGACTTAGCAACCTATATCCACATCGCTTTCAACATTTATGGTGGATATTTGCTTTATAAGGTCACCTTTGATGTGCTCACTGTTTCCAGCAAATGATTACGATAGCACACATACATACACACAGGTATTGCTCTCCAGGTCAGGAACACGGAAGATATGTAGCTTAAGATTAAACCTGTGTATTAGCTCAGGTTACAGAAGCTGATTACATGGCAAATCCGAGGCAAGTTAAGTTGGTTGTTTGCATTGTTCTCTTAAAAGCAGGTCAAACAAACAGGCAGAAAGCACAGCAGGATAGCGGTTTTAAGTCTGAAGTGACCTCAACGTGTGTATTATTAATTTGCTGGGAGGTAAAGCAGTTTAGTCTCCTAGTACGTAAAATATATTTTTATAATAATGTATTGCTGCCACACATATACCCTTCATACTGCAAACCTCTGAAACTCTCCACATGTTCAACTGTCATGTTCTCTCTTCGGAGGCTTCTAGAATTTCATAGATATGATGGGTTAAAGCAGGGGAGGCATCATTTCTCCCCTGCTTGGAGATTGAAGAGCAAAGTTCTAGGTTCCAGTCTTACCTTGGTCTTCCTAGGAATCAACCCTTATCTGGAAGCTCCTATAAGCCTCAGTTAGGAATCATCTCATGGACATACAAGAAGACACTCATCGCTTGGTAATTCCAAGCAGGATGAATGCGGAGTGTTAAGTGTGACCACCTGGCCAGGGCCCACTTTTGCCTTAAGGGTATTCAGGCACCTGTTGTGTGCAGGGCTGGAATAAAAGGAAAGAAGCTTACCCAGGCAGGCAGGGTAGGCTCTGACAATCTTGTCTGAGTGACTGGGGGAAATGGCCTTCTCCATGGCAGTTTTCAGTGTTATAGTTCTTTAGTCGGGGGTAGTAAGGGCTATATAAACTTTGGAGAGTGGGTAGGCAGTTTTTGTGGTGAGTGAACATCACTGGCTGGGGCTGAGGTGCCGGGAATGCTTTATTTGCATGAAGAGGAATTCTGGGTGCTTACACCTGTAATTTGGCCACCAGGCTACATGAAAACCCAATGGTGGTGGAGGTGGGGGTCCCAAGGCTGCATGCACTAGAGCATGCAGGCCTTGAACAGGGAGGGAGTGGTCCTTGCTCCTGCTGAACTCAAGATGAAATTTTCAGGATTTGGGCACATCTCGACCTCATTCTAGCTCCAGGCCCACTGCTCTGGTCACCTGGTTCATTTGTACCATGTAAGTGTGCATTAGTGTGTGTGTGTGTGTGTGTGTGTGTGCATGTTGGGGTATAAAAAGTTTAACACATTTCTTGGCACAGCTCTCTAGAAGTGTACTGCAGAGAATGAGATATGCAGAGATTTGGATCCCAGGAGAATGGAAATAATGTTTTTATACAAATCTATTGGAAGCTGCCTTTGAAGGGCTAACACAACCTAAGGGATGTAATAAAATTGGGGTCGTGATCTAGGAAATTAGCCTATTGAAGGGGTGGGCAAGACAAAAGGTCCAGGTAAGGTCAGGGACACAAGAGAAGAAGCAGGAAGGACCATGAAGGAGCACGGTGAGGGTGAATCAGTATCGCTGGTTGCTGCAGTGAGATCATGGTGAGTGGGGGCTGCTGGGAGCTCTAACGGACAGCCGACCCCTCCCTAATTTGAGCTTGTGTCCTTTCCCTGTAATAAAATAGCCAAGGCAAGCTCCCGGCTCCAGAGTGGTGCCTGCATCAGCTCAGTTCTAGTGAAGCTTAACGGTGTGTTGTATCTCTATGGCAGAAGCATTTCAAGGGTGAAAGGATCATGTAAGCAGGCAGAAAAATAGATGACTGAGGAGCGGCCAGGCCTATTGTCATAGGACAACTACAGAATCCCCTCTAAAGACACACTTCAGTGACCTGAGGACTTTTGATAGTCCCTAACCCTTTGGAGGTTTCCCCACCACCTCTTACCACCACCACACTGATGTCTAGGCTCCCAGCTTGTGAACCCCGTGGTGGGACAAACCACAGTCAAGCCATAGCAGCGTCTTTCCTAACATCCAGTCTAAAGGCCACCGGAGAAAGTGGAGAGATTGGGCTCAAAGTACAACTGATTCTCTATCATCTGTATGTGAGTTGCAAACTGTTGGATTGTCTTGTGCTGGGATATGGTCCTAGGACCAGTTCTCTAATTGTGGCCTTCAAAGGCTAGGCAAACTTCTTCATATTCTGCTCACAGTCAAGTATAAGTCTTGTCTGCTTCCATTGTCCTTTTAAATGGCTTAATTTTGTAGAACAAGACTATCTGCTGTAGACAGTTAAGAGAAAGCTGGGGAGGACATGAAATGTACTTTCTTCCAGGATGAAGCAGTGGATGACTTTCTTTTCTTGTTAACTCCTTGTTAGAAGTCTGTGAGCTAGCTAGATAAATCCTTACCCAAGAGCAAAAATGGCTGCTTCTGACTAATGCCAGGGCTCACAATTCCTCAGAGAATGAGTCAGAATAGAGAGCTCTCTACTGAATAATATGGAGATTTAGCAAACGTGTTCGCAAATCCCTTGTAACTAAATACGAACATTCTGGGCAAGAAGGGTCTAGTGTGCCAGAGGGCTGAAGGTCAGCAAGCTAACACAGTTTTCACGAATTGGGAGCCGTGTTAGGACAGCTGGGTGCGCTTCAAATGCATTAGAAGTAGGCATTGCCCAAAGGAGCATTTGTTTTCTTAATAAGAAATATGTTACCCAGTTATTGGAATTGTTGTTTGTTATATCTTTAGGGTAGAAAATCTGTGAAGAATCTTGTGATGAGGCACATCTGGATACAGTCCTTCAGGTCTCTAAACATTTCTTTCATCTCCTAGATGTATTTTCCTAATGGAGCTGAAGCAGAGACACAATCACTTCATTCATTCATTCATTCAATCAATCAATCAATCAATCAATCAATCAATCAATTACTTAGTACTTGCTGTATATTAAACAAACATGAGAAACCTCCCAGAACTTCACTCCTTCCCCCTCACCACTCCCCCACCACTCCCCAGCCAGTCAGTGGCCTCAGTACCTTCTCTAGACCAAATTATCTGGTCCAAGAAGGTTAGTCCTCTACTTCGTAGAGGAAAACGGATGCACTGGAGCCCTGACAAGGCAGGTTATGGGGATGCTGAGGACACCCAGAGGGCAAGTGCTGGGGTTGGTACGTGCTAGTCTGAGGCTCACAGGTTTGGGAGCTGAGATGGACCCCAGCGTCATTGTGATCTGCTTTAGGAAGCACGGTTCTCTCAAAATGTGCTGGGTGACTCTGTTATCACTCAGGAACGTGGAAAGCCTCTGTCTGGGCTTTGGCGCTTTGGTCCTTTGTCTGGGCCTATGGGCATCAGCCCACCATAGGTATGGTCCTGTCTTAAGCAGCACCTTGACAGAAGCCCAGGCATGGGCTCTGTACAGTCCAGTAGCCATGGACCCACTTGAGGATGCTGCACACACTTCCTCTCTCAAGTCTCAACTGCTGGCTTCTCGGAGTCACCAGAAGTGCCCTGAGCCATGTCCCAGGCCCCTCTCCAGAAACCCACATGGTTGGCAGACTGCCTGTGACTGAGGCTAGGTGATCTGCTTCTTTTCTAGACTTCTGCTCAGACATACCATGTTCTAGACTGTGAACATGGACACCCACTATGCTGCAGCCTTTCCTGCACGCCTCGTCTCTTCCTTGCTGAGGGTCTATGAGGCAGGTCAGCATTAGGAGATCTCTAAGGGCAGAATCTAAACCCTCTATACCTATGTTCCCAGGCTGTTCACACAGTACCTCATGGCCAGATACCCGAGCACTGGACAGGAACTCTCACCTTTTGGTGAGCTTCCGCTCCCCTCCACTTTCCAGGAACTGTGCAGCTAAGGCCTTGGGCCTTATTCTCTCTTTCCTTCTCTTTTCTGGTACTCTTCTATTCCATCGTGGAGCTTTCTTCTCTTTATGATAGAATCTAGATTTTTCTTGTGCTGTCTCCTTCTCTGGTTCCTAGAGGAAGCGTCAGTTCTACCATCTTATCCAGGTTAGAGCACCATTACTTACCTTCTTAGTCTTCCTATTCCCCAGGCCGTCATGCTCCTCCCTTTTTGGAGGTCCCAAATGCTCAGATAGGCACCCTGACCCTGTCACCTAGGTCCCATAACTTCTGCGCATCCAAACCCATCACTTCAGCTGTCACCTCCCAAGCTCCGATCCATACATTCTCCCTTTCCCTCCCCATTTCCTCCCTCCCTTCTTCCCTCCTTTCTTCCCTCCCTCCCCTTCTTTCTTTCAATGGAAACTCAAAGTTAGCATATTTAGAAACAGACTTACAAGGTGTCTGCTTTCACAGACCCACACACCAGTAAGCAGCAGGCAGCAGAACAGAGATCCTTGTTCTCAAGGCTGTGTTTTCTAGTCCTCCATGTCTGATCCACAGCGGAAGTCTGAAGCCTGTCCCCTTTTCAGAAGCCTTGCAAACCCACTACATGTTTCCCTCTCTTCTCCAACTTCTCCCCTTCCTCCTCATGGCAGGCCAGGACCACTGTCTTACAGCACCCAGTCCTTCGCTCCTATGGCTGATTCTCTGCAGATTGTTGGGCTTCCTCCAAGCTTAGCTACGGCATCTGTACATGTGGAGAAGCTCATTTCTCAGCCAGTCTGGATTCTTTTCTCTCCCTGTCCTGCAGCTCCGGGTAGGAGTCTAGGTCAGTATTGAACAGAAATGATGTTCGTGCTGTACCTTCTCTGTCCATTATGGGCTTAAGGAATTATGGGCTATTAGTCATTTGATGAAGATGTTCATTGTGAGGGGCTAATAGATTTTATTGTAATGGTTTGGATTTATTTCAACTGTCTTTTTTTTTTTTTTAAATTTAATTTTATTTTATTTTTTTAATTTACATTCCAAATCACTTCCCCTTTCCCGTTTCCTCCCTCCCCGAAAGTCCCATAAGCCCCCTTCCCTCCCTCTTTTCTCCGTTCAACCCCCTCTCATTACTCTGTCCTGGCGTTCCCCTACATCCAGTCTTTCCAGGACCAGGGGTCTCTCCTTCCATCTTTTTAGAAATCTATTGATATGCTGATTGTGTCTAGGGTATTCTGAGATTCTGGGTCAATATCCCCTTATCAGTGACTTCATACCATGTGTGATCTTTTGTGATTGGGTTACCTCACTAAGGATGATATTTTCAAGTTCTGACCATTTGCCTAGGAATTTCGTGAATTCATTGTTTTTAATTGCAGAGTAGTATTCCATTGTGTAAATATACCACATCTTCTGAATCCATTCCTCCGTTGAGGGACATCTGGGTTCTTTCCAGCTTCTGGCTATTATAAATAAGGCTGCTATGAATATAGTGGAGCATGTGTCCTTATTGCATGCAGGTAAAGTCTCTGGGTATATGCCCAGGAGTGGTATAGCCGGATCCTCCGGAAGTGTCATGCCCAGTTTTCTGAGGAGCCGCCAGACTGCTTTCCAGAGTGGTTGTACCAGCCTGCAATTCCACCAGCAGTGGAGGAGTGTTCCTCTTTCTCCACATCCTCGCCAACAACTGCTGTCTCCTGTGTTTTTGATCTTAGCCATCCTGACTGGTGTGAGATGGAATCTCAGGGTTGTTTTGATTTGCATTTCCCTAATGACTAAGGATGATGAACATCTCTTTAGGTGCTTCTCAGCCATTAGATATTCTTCAGGTGAGAACTCTTTGTGGAGCTCTGTACCCCATTTTTTAATAGGGTTACTTGCCTCTCTGGAGTTTAACTTCTTGAGTTCTTTGTATATCTTGGATATTAGCCCTCTGTCGGATGTAAGGTTGGTAAAGATCATTTCCCAGTTAGTTGGTTGCCGCTTTGTCTTTTTGACGGTGTCTTTTGCCTTGCAAAAACTTTGTAATTTAATGAGGTCCCATTTGTCTATTCTTGATCTTAGAGTATAAGCTATTGGAGTTCTGTTCAGGAAATTCTCCCCTGTGCCCATATGTTCAAGGTTCTTCCCTAGTTTCCCTTCTATTAGTTTCAGTGTGTCTGGTTTTATGTGGAGATCTTTGATCCACTTAGAATTGAGCTTAGTGCAAGGAGATAAGGATGGGTCAATTTGCATTCTTCTGCATGTTGACCTCCAGCTGAGCCAGCACCATTTGTTGAAAAGGCTATCTTTTTTCCACTGGATGGTTTTAGCTCCTTTGTCAAAGATCAAGTGACCATAGGAGTGTGGATTCATTTCTGGGTCTTCAATTCTGTTCCATTGATCTACATGTCTGTTACTGTACCAATACCATGCAGTTTTTAACACTATTGCTCTGTAGTACAGCTTGAGGTCCGGGATACTGATTCCCCCAGAGGTTCTTTTACTCTTGAGAATAGTTTTAGCTATTCTGGGTTTTCTGTTATTCCAGATGAATTTTTGAATTGCTCTTTCTAACTCTATGAAGAATTGAGTTGGGATTTTGATGGGGATTGCATTGAATCTGTGTATTACTTTTGGTAAGATGCTCATTTTTACTATATTAATCCTGCCAATCCATGAGCATGGCAGATTTTTCCATCTTCCGAGGTCTTCTTCAATTTCTTTCTTCAGAGACTTGAAGTTCTTGTCATACAGATCTTTCACTTGTTTGGTTAGCGTCACGCCAAGATACTTAATATGGTTTGTGGCTATCGTAAAGGGTATTATTTCTCTTACTTCTTTCTCAGCCTGCTTATCCTTTGAGTATAGGAAGGCTTCTGACTTGCTTGAGTTGATTTTATATCCGGCCACTTTGCTGAAGTCGTTTATCAGCTGTAGGAGTTCTCTGGTGGAGTTCTTTGGGTCGCTTATGTATACTATCATATCGTCTGCAAATAGTGATAGTTTGACTTCTTCCTTTCCAATTTGTATCCCTTTGACCTCTTTTTCTTGTCTAATTGCTCTAGCTAGAACTTCAAGTACTATATTGAAAAGATATGGAGAGAGAGGGCAGCCTTGTCTAGTCCCTGATTTTAGTGGGATTGCTTCAAGTTTCTCTCCGTTTAGATTGATGCTGGCTACTGGTTTGCTGTAAATTGCTTTTACTATGTTTAGATATGGGCCTTGAATTCCTGATCTTTCTAAGACCTTTAGCATGAAAGGATGCTGAATTTTGTCAAATGCTTTCTCAGCATCTAATGAGATGACCATGTGGTTTTTTTCTTTGAGATTGTTTATGTAGTGGATTACATTGATGGATTTCCTTATATTGAACCATCCCTGCATCCCTGGGATGAAGCCTACTTGATCGTGGTGAATGATCGTTTTGATGTGTTCTTGGATTCGGTTGGCAAGAATTTTATTGAGTATTTTTGCATCGATATTCATAAGAGAGATTGGCCTGAGATTCTCTTTCTTTGTCGGATCTTTGTGTGCTTTTGGTATTAGTGTAATTGTGGCTTCATAGAACGAGTTGGGTAGTGTTCCTTCTGTTTCTATTTTGTGGTATTTCAACTGTCTTAACTATTCATTTTTCCTCCTGATTTTTGTCCTTTCTCCTTCTTCTGGGTTGTTTCCAATTTTTCCATTTTCTTCTTCCCTTTTATGACTTTAAAAGTTATACTTTATATTCGAGTTTTAATGGCTACCTATGTATTATATCATACACATTTAACTTAATAAAGTTCAAAGTTAATATCTTTTACATTCCTCCTGAATAATAAAGGGACTTTTGGGAAACTCACTTCTCTCTTAAATGCTGTGCTATTATTATGAAGCATTTTAATTTGACTTTTAGAGAGTATCTCCACAAATGAAATACTATTATCATTTCAAATATTTGGCATTTTTGGATACTTTTACCAATACAAATTCACCAATACTATTGTACTGGTATACATGTACCAGTAATGTACCTAAAAAATAACCGAGGACAGGAACAAGAGAAATGGAGCAGCTGGCTCTTCCAGAGGCCTTGGGTTCCTTTTCTAGCACCTACATGGTGGCTTGTAACTAGTTGTAACTTCAGTTTCAGGGGATCTGGCACCCCCATTTGGCCTTCACTAATACAGATATCCACATGGGCAAAACACTCAAACACATAAAATAAAAAGAAATACATCTCTTAAAATAATTAAAGATGTAAATTTTATGATTTTTTTTAGTAACAATTTATAAAAGAAGCCCTCCATGCCTCCTGTGGCCTTTGATGCTTGTTTTCCTATTTCTGAAGGAAATACTTCAGAATCACCTTCAGGGAGTCCTATTCGCAAATTGCTTAGCAACTGGTTTCATCCAGAGGTGTACAAGAAAGCTTTTGTAGACACAGAGTCTGTTGTCTTTTGGATTGTTGATAACTCTCTGTTAAGGTTGACTTTATCCTGTCATATGGTAGCACCTTTTCTTTCTGCTGTCTCTCAGGCTCCCCTCCTGGTCTACAGTGTTCTGAAGTTTCCCTGGGATGTCTTTAGGAAGGAAGTTGCTTGTCCTACTGGAAGCAAATCTTCTCAGATCTGGGGTTTACTGTGTTTACTGTCCGCTCAGAAAGCCTCCCTGTTCTCACCTTTTAAAATATGTTCTTTTCTCCGAGGCCCATCTCACTGCATGTGCCTAACTCACTGGCTCTAGATCTTCTAAACTCTTATATTCCTTACCTTCCTTCTTTTGAGACTCACTCTTGATAATTGCTTGAGTCTTTTGTTTCTATTTTATGCTCTTTTGAGACAAGATCTTGGAAGCTGGGGTCGCAGGTACATACACTGTGCCTGGCTGACAACGACTGAACACATTTTCTCCTTTGCCCCATGTGCTTTTCAGAGCGTCTTGACAATGTCTAACTTGAGGTATTTTCTTCTAGCAGTTTCAGACCTCCAGGCTTTATATTAAGGTTCTTGACCTAGTTTTCATTAACATTGTGCTGGGTGGCATGTGATGATCTGCTTGCATCCCTCCACACATGGATGCCCAGTTTTCCCAGAAGTACTTATTGAAAAGTCCAGCTGTATTTCTTGAAGCTAAGTTTTACTTAGCAGTAGATTTGAGTGTTCTCTGTGTGTCTGTGTGTCTACGCATGGTTTTGGAGCATGCTGTCTGTCTGTCTATGTGTATTCGAGGGACTTCAGAGTGTGCCGTGTGTCTGTCTGTCTGTGTGTATATGTATGACTTCACAGTGTACTGGGTGTGTCTGCATGTATTCACATGGTGTCAGAGTGTGCTGTGTGTGTTTGTGTGTGTCCATGACTTCAGGTATTAAGTTCTAAGGACAATCAGACTTCTTTTGTGTCATTCAGGCATTGCCAACTAAAACCATTTCCAAACAGAGCCCTCTTTAACCGAATGTTCTGCTTCTGTATACAGCGAAGGACATGGAGATCATTATCACGGAACCCTTTAGAAGACTAGCTTGTGACTAAGAATCCTCAGCAAAGATCTGTTTTCCTTCTCCTTACTCAGAGCTAAGGACGAGTAATCTCCTAAGTGTTCCTTCAGTGCAATCCACGTCTTCCCATCTTCCTTCCACAGAAGGTGTACCAGACTGGGAGAACAGCTGTCCGGCCAGGGTCTCTTAGTCAGCTACTTATCCCAGACAGAATACTTGACACAAACCACTTAAAGGAGGAGTTATCCCCTTTGGCTCACAGTTTCAAGCATTTTGGATAATGGCTGGCTGATTCCCTTGATCTCAGGTCAGTGATGAGGAGGACCACTCTGGAGCAGGGATGTGTAGCAGACCAGTCTTCTCACTTCACTGCATGGTGGTTGGGAAGAAATGGGGCAGAAGGGAGGCTGGCCCAAGATAAGATAGCCACCCCCTGGTCAGGCCCTTAGGGACCTACTTCCTTTCACTTGGTCCCCAAAGGGTTCCACCACCTCCCAATAGTACCATCAAATGAAGAATCAATAGATGGATTAATCCAGGAGATTACCTCAGAGCCCTCATGACTCCATCACCTCTCAATGATTGGATGCACCAGGTAGGGTCCAAGCCTTCAACAATTAGGCTTTTGGGAGATACTTTCTATCGAAACTATTACAGCCTCGAATAAGCAGGCCCAAGGATACATCACATTGTACATACTTCCCTGTGGCCATCAACATTGTATAAAAACACTACCAGGGTTTGGGGAGGCTGGATTTATTGTTTCACTTTGCTTGGGTTATTCCATGTGGATCCTTTGCTTTCTCGACAATTTTGTGAGTCAGTTTTTAAAAGAGATGTACTTATTTTTATCTTGTGTATCTTTTATCTTATGTTTTGTGTATGCAAGTATGCCACATGCATGACTGGACCTGTGGAAGCCAGGCAGAAGAGTGTTGGATTTTTGAGGACTGGAATTACAGATGGTTGTGAGTTGCCATGTCAATGCTAGGAATGGAACCCCGGACTTCCTGAAGGGCAGCTAGTCCTCCCAGTTGCTGAACCATCTCTCTAGGCCATTGCGATTCAATGTTAAATCCATCTTTGGCAGTAATTTGCATTTGCAAGTCTTCCTGGGCTATTTTGTCCACTGAGCAGTCAGAGGGAGAGGTCTCCAAACTTCAGTCTGCATTGTAGTCAGAGGGGTCTTTCTAGAGTTCAATTTGGAAAAGGGGTTGCCATCTCTCTATCCATGGAGTGAGTATACAGTCAAAGACCCTGGTTACTAGGGCTTAGCAGAGTCTTGAATCTGAAGAAAATCCTGGTCCCTGTACATTTTTTTTTGATGTACACACTTGACTGTGCATAGTGACTCTCTAGTGACTTTGCATAGTGACTTTGCACAGTCACTGTGCACAGTGACCACACACAGTGACTAGTGCATTGTGATTGTTGATCATGACTGGATCGTGGTTGTGCACAGTGCCTGTATAACGATGGGCACAGTGATTGCTGCACTGTGATGCGCCACATGTCTTTGTCAGTGACTGATTACTGGTGAAAGCAAGCCTGCTTGAATACAGTGACAGTTGCCCTCCTCTACGGAACTGGAGAAAACCGTTTTTCAGCTTTTCCTTCCCTGCCCTTCCCTGAGGCTTTCTCCCTGAGATAACTCGATTGCAGTACTCATTTGGTTTCCGGCCAGGCATGAGCTGCTGAGTCAGCAAGATCCGATGCTAATTTTTAGCATCCACTGCCTGGACTGCAAAGCTTACCTGCTTGGGTCAGGTATCTCCTTCCCTATCAATACTTCCTACTTTGATTGGATTTCATATGAAATCTGTTGCCTTCCCTATTTACAGTAAATATTAGAACTTGGTGTCTCCTAAACTAAAAGTCCACAGACAAGTTGAAGACTTTCCCCTGGCTTACATGCTGCAGCCTTTATCTGCGGTGTGCATTCCAGGCTCAGCTTTCCTGAGCCTGGGCTTTTGTCATCCCTAGCCAGCTTCCTCAGGCATCTGCTGGCCAGAGAGAATGCCTTATCCGTCGCTAATTCGCAGGTGATATCAAGGCCTGGAAATATAGATGAGCAGCCTTTCAGTACGCGGGCGTATCTCAGGAGTTTTATAACTGCTCTTAGAGCTGACAGCTTCTCAGGCTGTAGCTTAGCATTTATTCTTCCTAACACTCAGCAACGACACAGTGCATGCCTGTTCCACGCACATTAGCCCATAAGACTCTGCTCCTCTTTTAAGCACCAGAATTGATAACCCAGGTTTCCATTTCAAATAAGTTAAAATGCCTGTCTGTGGTAACAGCTTGGTCAGCATTAGCAAGCAAACACTGACAGTCGCTTATTGAGCTGGTCACTGTGCTAGGTTCTGGGATGCAAGCATGAATCGAGTCAGCTCACCGTTTTCACGGACTCTTTAGTGGGGAACAGTCATTGAACAGTCAATCCTGTCTGTGCACGTTAATCAAGGGGAGGTGTGTGGTAGGTGTCCTGATGAGATCAGTCTTGCCAAGAGGTTGGGGGTGGGGGGAAGCTCCTGAACAAGTGACATCCAGACTGTGGCCTGAGTGCTGAGTTTGTGCTGTGTGGAGGAAGATGCGAGAAGTGATAAGGCCAGGAGTTCCCTGAGATTTGGGGCTTTGCCTACAGACCAGCAGTGAAGCATATATGCTTTCATGAATGTGCACAATGTCCTGGATTCATTCTCCAGCAGTAGGGATGAGCGGGGAGAGGGAGGGAAGGAGAGAGTATGTGAATCCCAGAGGTTTAATTCAAGAGTATATTTGGAGATGGTGAGAGTTGAATGACCTACTGAAGGTCACAGTCTTTGCTAGTGCTGATAGTAGTCTCTAGCTCAGTCCTGGAGACTCAGACCATCATACCTTCAGCTGAGTTTCCCTCTGTTGGCTGCTTCCTGGCCTTCAGTCTTGCTGTTACTATAGTGTGTTTGAACTTGATTTTTCTTGGATGTCTTCAAGTTTTACTGAGCAGGTGTTTTTTTTTTTTTTTTTACGATCCAAGGTATTAGTAAGGAAAATGTTAAAGAATTGTTTTTAACTACACATACCAAATGCCAGGGCTCTCAGTGGAACAGAGCTATAAGCCTAAGGTTAATTATCCCTCTCAGGAAGCCAGGTCTCAAAGAGCAAGGTTTGCATGCTCTAGGCATGACCACAGCTTAGAGCAATAATAGCTTGACATTTCTTGGGTAATTGTCTGTCTAGCTGCAGTCAATGCTGGAAACCAGGAGGCAGGAGGAAAAAAAAATCAGATTTTCTATCCTGTGAGCATCCAGGGAATCTGCCCTTAGTTGCATGACTTTGTGTTGGATCCTAGCACCAGCTGGGGTTCCCTAGTGAAAGGAGAAAACCAAAGAGTAACTCTCCCTGTGAAAAACTGTAATATTCTCTTGGTTAAATCAGTATGTTATGCATGTGCCTAATTGGGACAGTTGTCACTTATAATCCCTGTTCTATGAGGTAGCCAAATTACCAACTTAATACATTTGTCCTAGCTGGTTTTTATGTCAACTTGACACAACTAGAATCAGGTGAGAATAGGAACGCTCTATTGAGAAATTGTCCCCATAAATTTCAGCTGTAAGCTATAGGGAGGGCATTGTTTTAATTAGTGATTGATATGGGAGAGCCCCGCCCATTGCAACTCATGGCCCTGGGTTCTATAAGAAAGTTAGCTGAGCAAGCCATAAGGAGCAAGCCAGTTGGCAGCACCCCTCCATGGCCTCTGCATCAGCTCCCACCTCCAGATCCTTGCCCCATTTGATTCCCACTGTCTTCGGTGATGAACTGTGATATGGAAATATACATGAAATACCCTTCCTCCTCAATTTGGTCGTGGCGTTTCATCTCAGCAACCAAAACCCTAACTAAGAAAACACTGGTTTCTAGTTTTATTAGTTGTACATCTGTGAGTAATCACCTTAAACTTATTCTTTGTTGTCATTTAAGATATCGTAGAGACCTAGTAGGTTATTAAAAAGAAATAACTATTGGATAAGATGGTAAGCCAAAGAAATAACTAGTTTCTTTTAGGCATCCACATTGCTACACCAACTGGTCCTTAGAGCATGAGCTAAGACACTGATGGAGATGAGCTTCTTTTTTAAGACATTGATGCAATCTAGAGTTTTTTTTTCCAAGTGTCTCGAAACACGAAAGAGTATATATGTGTTTCTATCCTTGGAAACATTGTTTGGGAACGTTCAGTTTCTAATTATATCGGAGTAAAAATGCCTGGAATGCCATTTTTCATGCTAATGGAGAAATTTACTTAAGAGCAGAATTATGTGACTCAGTGGTTCCTGCCAAATGATATAAAGCCCGTGGCTTCTCTCAGTAGGATGAAGGATGGCACGGGACACACGTCATCGTCTGCTCATGACTTACGGCTCCTTCCAAGGCTTCGCTCCAAGCTTATTACCTCCTTAACTATTAATTTATCACACACGGTTGCCATAATTTAGAAGTAAAGTGAACGCCATGGATGCACTATTTTTCTTTCACCCCCCCCATATTGTTAACTTCTATTTTTATATTATTATCCAGCCTGTTTCCTCTTCATCTGAGGTGGTTTTTCTTCAGCGATTATGTTAATTTTTATGCTCTCAATCTAGACATCTCTTCAAAGCAGATCCTCTACACGTGGAGTCTGCCTTCTTTCCTCCCAGCCACAAATCATTCTCCCCTGGGGTGATTTATAGAAGGGCTCTTTAGTGATGCTTCTTTGCAGTTTGCCCTAAGGGGCGATCCTTCTTTAACTGTCACTCTCTGGAGAAGCAAGGACTCAAGCACAAATAATTTTGTCTTTGACAAAGGGAATGGCACCGGGGAGTCCGTCTGAGCCCTGCCTGGTGACTGCTGTTGGCGGTCAGTGAAACAGTGCCAGTGTGGCAGTCTCTCTGGTTGAGACGCATACTGTTAATCGGCTGTAGCATATTCACCCACCCCTCATAGAGTTCTGCTGTCTTCCTTCTCTCCTAGCAGAATAACTGTTTACACTTCAAGCATGGCACTCCTCAAATGAGATTTTTTTCCCAGGCTACCATTAAGCAAAATGTCAGACTTCCATCTCATTGTACCAAAATTCCATGTCTCAACCAGCAAGATCTTACTTCGGACCTATGCATCTTGGTGATTAGGAAAGGGTGGGGTGGTGACAGTGACCTTCCCTGGAGGAGGCTGTTAAGGAACGGGACTGTCTCTTTCACCAGGGTCCCACTTCTTGCCCAGTTGCACTGATGTTTAAACAACCCTGCAGGGTGCATTGCACTTTGTGCTATTGGAAGAATTGATAAGTTCGAGGAAGGATATTTTCCAGATAGACTCAGACAGCTTGTTTGACCGTAATTTATCTTTAATTCAGGTAGAGAGATCAGACAGAGATGGAGAAGGGGGGGAGGGAGAGAATAAGACAAAATACACTCAAGCCCTTGACTCTGGTCTCCTGGAACCATCACTCTTTAGAAACTAGGAGCTGCTCACTGGACAGATTGTCCTAATAAAACAAGTGTTGGGCTCAGACGTAGGAGCACAGTGAGGTTACCTTGGATTTAGAGCTTGGCTAGAAAAGGGCTAGAACCAGTTATCCAGCTTCCTCCTTCAGTCTTCAAACCATTTCTGGGGCAAATGATGCTCCCCCATGGCCACCTGCTCCAGCTCCTGTGATGTCCATCGCTCAACTCTGTTTCTTCATGGTTACATTATCTAGCGCATAAAGGGGTGAGATGCAGAGTCAGGGACACTCAAAGGCATCATTTGTTATTGAATGAAACCTAGCTGAGTCTCTGCATCAGTGACTCTCAGCCTTCCTAATGCTGCAACCCTTTTTTTTAATACAGTTCCTCATGTTGTGGTTGACGCCCAACCATTAAATTATTTCATTGCTACTTCATAACAGTAACCTTGGTACTGTTATGAACCGTAATGTAAATATCTGATACGCAAGATATCTGATATGTGACCCCTGTGAAAAGATCGTTCAACGTCCAAAGGGGTGAAGACCCACAGGTTGAGAACTACTGTTCTACATCCTTATTACTTAATGGTGATAGCAACTGTACATAGGGTTGCTATGGTGATCAAAACCACAAAGCACCTAGGAAGTGCTTAATGAGGAGCAACTTCTAGTACTTGTAGTTATTTAGTAGTAAAGGAGATATTGATGCAGGGTGTGTAGCCAAAGAGAATTCTTCAGGCCGAGCTGGAGAGCACGCTGCTCTTGAAGCGAGAAGAACACAGTTCAGTTCTGGCTTGCCGAGATGCTATCTGCAGAACTACAATCAAGGGGCAAGATTTGTTTGCTCTGTGACCTATCCTTGGTTGCTAACTTGCACTTAATGGTCCAGGTCTGTTGCTGGAGATGAGAATCTTAGGATACAAAATGTTTTAGTGCCTGTCCTGGGGATTCTATCATGGTGGAGAAAGCAGGCACACAAGTAGTCATGAAAAACAAGGTGTTGCGGTGCTGGGAATGAATGGTGTATTGAGTGTGTATCAGTCAACATGGGGAACTCACTGCAAGGAAGCAGCTCTCTTCAGTAGTCACTGTCTGCTGTCCTATGTCGGGGCACAAAAGTATCCTGACCTTGTGTGCAAGAGAACAAAGCGGTATAGTGATCTCACTGTTTGATTAACTTACCTGGCTCTATAAAAGATTGTGAAATCATTTAAAATAGATTTTTTTTCACTTAAAAAGCTTTCAATGAATTTAATCTTTCCCCCGGGACTCCTGTAAAATGTGAGGTGTGTGTCTTGCCAAGAAAAAAATTAAAGCAAGAATGTGATAGGGTGATTAATAAGAAGGGTGCTGGACAGAGGGCTAAACCTGGGGTGCATTTCTGGTACTGCCAAGGAGAGGAGGTGGGACAGACAGGCAGTGGTGGGTGGTAACAAAGGAGTGGACATGAAGGCAGAGAGAGGAGCTACCAAGGAGGTGATAGCATCACCCAGAGCTCAGGCTCCCTCACACCTCCTTAAAACTCTCTTTCTTTTTCCCCCCATGTATGATACGGATAGTGACAGGTCTTGTCAAATGAGCCAGTCTATGTGAGAGACACAGCACAGTGCCTGATCGGACTTTTACTGTCTGCTTTTTCTCAGTGTGTGGTGGCCAGTGATGGACATGCGGGCTCTCAGTGTTAGTTTTTCCTCATTAGTCTCCAGTCCTCTGCCTGGCACATGGTATGTGCTCAGCGAGGGGCAGGCTTTACGGAGATGCTGACCTCTTTCTCTGTAAGACTCAGGAGGCTGCAAAAGATGGATCTGGAAGAGAAACTGGAATGTGTTGGAGATGATAACTAATATTTGCCAACTGTACGGTATGCTCTAGACTGCCAGTGGTTTTTATATGCATAGTGTGGGTTCATTATCCTAACTTCTGAAATCTCAAATGCTCCAAAATCCAAATTTTTGTTAGGGCTAACCTGGTTTCGCATGTGGAAAATTCCATACCCAAACTTTGTTTTGTGTACAGAATTATTTGAAGTGGTGTATAAAATTACCTTCACACTTTGTGTATATGGTTTAGATGGGTTGTAAATGACTTTCCTGTCTAGCCCAAGATATCTCATTATTCATATGTTGTAACTCCAGAAAGTATTCTACATCTGAAGCACATTATCCATGTCCCACTTTGGGCCAGAGGCTCTTCCATTTACATTTGATGTTTAGATGAACTCTGTGGAACAGTGTTATTTCACTAGTTAAGAAAACAGATCCTGGGTCACCACCTCAAAAGTGACAGACAGAGCAGAGCTTGGAACCTAGAAAGCCTTCTCTAAAGATCCATATTCCCCCAGCGGACTTGCTTGTAAGGATGGTTTAGTCAGAACATCTATAAATGTTCGAGATACGGAAACGGACCCTCTCCCTTTGTCTTTTCCCAGCTGGAGGCGGCTTAGTTTAGGTCCCTTTCCCTGGGCTGATGCTCAGGACCTGGGATGTTGAGTCTATGCCGAGGCCTTATGTCCGCAGGGAAGAGGTGATACACACCATATGGGGCCCTGGTGCGTTTGCTGAGTGCTCAGCTGTGCCTGTCTCCCGGCATGCTGCACTGGTTACACATGCCCCCGGAGCTGCAGCGCTGGCTCTGAACGGAGTGCACACCTGGCAGCCCAGCCTCCCAGGCTGTTCCAGTTTTCCTTGTGGTCAGGGCTCCAGGGGCCCTTCAATAATTTGTTCCCTGGCAGAGTCAGCTAGTTCCAGATGCATCTTTCTAAGTGTTCTAGGCCAGAAAAAGAAACATTTTCCTTCATGAAGCGATGACAGAGAGCGAGGACCAGAAGTGATGTAGAGTCCCTCAGCTGTGCCCTTGGTTTGAAGGCCATGGTTATCGCATCTCAGCTAGACGGGGCTTTTCAGTTTCCCCTTCAGGATTCTCAGGGAACTAACTGCCTCACTCTCATCTGGTTGACACTTCCATATAGTTTAAAACTCCTATGTCTTTTTTCCTTAGTCCCTAATTACTTGAAATAGTCTATTTTCTTATTTATGCTCAAATCAGAGAACTTGCCAACAAGGGCACATCTGTGGAGCAACAATGATTGCTGATGTTTAGTTAAGCACTTATTAAGTGCCAGCTAAAATAGTAAGCACCCAAAACACATCTCTCTCTCTCTCTCTTTAACACTCCATGTAAGTAACTTTTGTGGGGCTCAGTGGTTAAGAGCACTGGCTGATTTTTCAGAGGACCCACATTCCCAGCAACTCCATGATGGCTCACAACAGTCTGTAACTCCAGTTCCACGAGATCTGATGCTCTCTTCTCGCCTCCACATACAACAGGCACACACGAGATACATACATGTAGGCAAAACACTCATACACCTTAAATAAAAATAAATAAATATATTTGGGAAAAACATTTGCAGGAACATTATATCTTCCATTTTATCAACCAAGGGACTGAGAGTCCAGAAAAGTAGAGTTTTGTTTTTGCCAGTATATGGAAGAATATGACTCTACCTCAAAGCCATTTCCAGGAAGTAAATTCTTATTCCTTTCTTCTCATCTGTAGCAAGGTCATCCATCCCAGCTGTTGCTAGAGTGATATGTAAATTGATATATATCACTCTACATCCCTAGTGAAAGCCAGACAGGTACAGCACCTGTTTCTATCCCTGGCTTGAGTGTGGTACATAGATACTTCGCTTTGATAATGTAAAAGGAGCAGATGAGATTCCCATTGTGGCAAGAGCCCCAACTCTTTCCTCCATGGGATTATCATCTTTTGCCTTCTCATTTAAACTCCCAGAGCATAGGAAAAGAATGCTAAACACTGGTTCAAGCCATGAGTACATCCTACAACCTTAAGCAAATCATACCTCTCGCTGGAGGAAACTAAAATCAGTGTTCTGCTAAGGCAGTGTTCAGGTGGAAGTCCTTGGTTTGCGTTGAAAGTTCCTTGTCCTTCCCATCTCAGTGAAGGTGACTCTGAGTCATTTTTCCTCTCTGGCCCTTGTCTCTTTATTTGTCCAGTTAAGACGTGAACTAACAGCTTACTAGGCTTCCCAACAGCTCTTGGCTTTGAACCCATTTCCAGAGAACTGCAAGAAAAAGCTGCACTCATTCAAGTTCTGACTACAGAGAAACAGAGACAAAGGCAACTAGGGCTGGCCTATGTCAAAAGGAAGTTTATCATGAGGGCAGTTATTCAATTTACAAACTTCAAGTAGACATAAGGAGATGGATATGACTGGGAACACGGGTGATCTCCAGTATCTCTTTAGGGGGAGTTCATGAACATTTCCCCTAGGGTCCGGCTATAAGATGACTCAACAAAAACACTTTAAAAACAGATTTATTTATATGTTATGTGTATGGCTATTTTGCCTGCATGTATGTTAGTTTATGACACATGTGCAGTGTCCCTAAGGATCAGAAGGCATTCGATCCCCTGGAACTGAAGTTACAGATATTTTTTCAACTGAGGGGGCTGGAAACTGAACCCAGGATCTCTGCAATAGCAGCAAGTGCTCTTAACCACTTAAGAGTCGTCTTTCCAGCCCCAACAAAGCTTATTATAATTTTTCCCTTAAATAAAAATGCCAAATCCCACAGGCAGCGAAGGGAATTCTATGTGACCACTCAGGTATGGAGGGGACGGGGAGGGGGAGCAGGTCATTCAGCAGAGAAATGTGGCTAGAAACCATCTTTGTGAATGGAGCAGGCAGGCTCATGAAGATGACCTGCTCAAAACTACTCACATCACACATACAGTTGTAAAGGAGAGGATGCCTTCTAGAGAGAACCCATCTGTGCAGTGCAGATATGTGGGGCAGCCATGACAGTGGGTTAAATGAGGCTGAGAGAGAGTGAACAAACTCAATACTACAGACCAGAAAGAGCCAGGGTGATGTAGTTTATTGATGATGTCCAGGCATCTATGGGCAGCGCAAAGAATAAGAGATGAGCCAGTAGGTAAGGAAGTGGGGAAGAGAGACAGAGAGACAAATACACAAAGAGATCTATGGCCTTAGAAGAAGAGGATCAGAGGGAAAGAAAGGAGATGGGGGGGGGATAGAGACAGAGGCAGTGATAGATAGGACACACACACACACACACTCACACACACACACTCTCTCTCTCTCTCTCACACACACACACACACAGAGAGAGAGAGAGAGAGAGAGAGAGAGAGAGAGAGAGAGAGACAGACAGACAGACAGACAGACAGACAGACAGACAGACAGACAGACAGATTGAGAGAGAGTCTAGCTGAAGGAGGCAAGCTGAAACACAGAAAGGTAGACAGACAGACAGGCAAACAGACAGACAGACAGACAGACAGACACACACACACACAGAGAGAGAGAGAGAGAGAGAGAGAGAGAGAGAGAGAGAGAGAGAGAGAGCAAGAGGGGGGGGAGATTGAGAGGGAGAGTCTAGATGAAGGAGGCAAGCTGAGACACAGAAAGGTTGGAAGGAGCTGGTGAGGGGCAGTGGAGATTTCACAGAGACATTTGTGAAGTGGCTCTGATTGGTTAGCCTGTTAGGCAAAGGGAGCAAACAAACCCTTTAAGTGTGTCAGAGCTTTATCTCAGGAAAGCACCTTTAGCAGAACAGGCTCAGGCTGGTTCCTGACATGTGGGCTGTGACAGGAGAGGTACTTTTTATCTGAGCTGAGGACAAGAGTGTTCTTGTGTGCGCATCATACTGGATGCCACAGATTAGGCTGTGGATATTTCATGCTTGCTGATAAAAGCTTGTTTGGAGAATCCATGGGCTGAGCGAGTCTCCTGGGCTGGGGGCGAGGGGATAAGATTCAGTGAGGGAGTAGCTTCCAGGCAGCAGCCCATGTCTGTATTAGGAGAGGACCTGAGTCTTTGGAAGCACAAACACCACCATGTTCACAATAGCTGATCTCCTTGGTCAGATGAACGAGGCTCTGTTTTGTAAATTACCCATTTCTGTTATGTTAACACCAGGTTTTGCATTGATAACACCAGGTCTTTATAATCAGAGGAAGACGATTTTGAAATATATAATAAGGGGGCAGAATTGAGGGAACAGGCCAGCATTTGGCCCTGACCCCAGGACTGGCTGTAGGAATTCAAGTGACCAGCAGGTGGTGGCTAAGTAGAAGGGACAGCATACTTGAAAATATTTTTCCTTGAAGTTTCCAGGAGACTTTGAAAATCCAAGGTCTGCAGCTCAGATAACATTCCTTTCTTTGTGGTTCTTCAAGGTAAAAGAAGGAAGGTGGAAGAGGGGCAGGTTTCTAACGTTCTGTGTGTCCAAAGGTGTCTGTTCAGTGCACAACACCAAGGTTCCTCTCAGATAGCTACAACATCAGCTTCTCCCTCTCTCGCCACCAAGTCTTTACCTCCCACCCATTTTCATTGATATTGGAAAGGGAGGTTGTGGCTAGCATGCGGCTTTTAGATGTCCTGCTAGCTGGCTTGGGAAATGACCCAGATGTCTTCTCACAGGCTTTACGAAGGCAAAGAGCAGATGGAGTTTGAAGAATCTATGAGACGGCTCTTCGAATCTATCAACAACCTGATGAAAAGTCAATACAAGACCACCATCCTTTTGCAGGTTGGTTCACGCTACAACGAGATTCTGACAGCGTGCTCTGTCCACTGAACTGTTCCCTTTTGTCTGATGTCAGTTTAAAGCCTGAGCTGGCAACTTGCTTTTAGGATCCTGAGGACCAAGGGCCCCACTGGTGGGAGGGAACTTATTTATCATTTGTTTCACTTGGATGTCCCAGTAGCTTCCTTTGGAATAACTCTGAAGCTTGTCTTATCTAGATAGGAAGAAGCTAAACATGGCTACTTCTAATGCTGAGGCAGGAGGGCGATGGCCTTCTCCATCGAGGTCCTGATACTCTGCTTTTAATTCTTGACACCGTCAATTCAGGTATCACTTGGGGATTAAAAATTCTCTTCACTGGATAAAACCAAGGATGTGTCATCTAACTGTGGTTCCAAGTCTGTAGACATCTTAAAGGCTTTTCCTGTGTTGTGTGTGGGGTGGGGGTGAGGAGGAGAGTAGCAGCTGTGAGTGAGGAAGAATTTCGTAGCATTAACTTCCAAGTACTGGCTAGGGCAGAGGTCATCTTGGTGCTTTCTCAGTAGAGAAAACTCAAACACATCTACCTGGGTCAAAGATTTTTTTCAATAGTTTGTTTTTTATTCACTTTTGGATTAATGATTTAATGCAGATTGCTTCTTTTAAAAAAAAACACATTATAGTTCTAGTTGTTAATTTAAATAGCTACACTGCCTGCCCTTACACCCAGGATTACCTAGCCTCTGGTTAGAACTAATGGGAAAGAGGCATTAAGGGAGAAAGGCGGTAGAGAGGCAGAGGGAGTAGCATCTGCCCAGGGAGGGTTTGCTATTGATGCCTTGGGTAACACTAGATCTTTAGTAAATTTGGATGCCTAGTTACCATCAGTGGATTTTGGTACAGAGTGTGGCTAGGATGATGGGGTGGGGGTGGGGTGGTGTGCCATGGGAGTATAAAACTACCCAAAAGATTTTAACGCAAAGGGGAGTTTGGGAATCACTGCATTGGTTTCTTTTGGTTTAGTGGATATTGAGAACCCATGAGTATTAGAGAAGTCTCTGAGTTGTGTATCCTTGTGTTCATAGCACCTAGGGGAACCCTGGTACTTTACCTAGAGAAAAGCTGGGTGTGAATGAATGGCCCACATTGATGTAGAAGCTGAAGTGATGCAGCTCACAGGCCTTCTTTGAATCTTCATTGCTGGAAGCCATATGGGCTTCAAGTGGGAAAGCCAGGACACAGATTCTCCTGGCCAGCTCTGAAAACAAGGCTCAAGCAGTTGCATTCCGCTGTGCTTGACACCATTCATTCATCCATGGAGATGGATGTCCTGGGGATTAGTTAGGACCACCGACTTCATAGTTTTAAAATTCCTTTCCATTTTGCCAGTTTTAAAAAATGCCTTGCAATATTCCCTTTGTGGCTTAAAAGAAAAGAACAGTTTCTATATTCCTAGAAACCTTACCATAACAAAATGCATAACTAGAGCAGGGGGAGCCTGAAATGTGGCAGGGTTTGAACTCATCTCCCACCCTGACCTGTATCACATAGAAGCTGCAGGGCAGTAGGAGCAAAAGGAGAGGTAGGAAACTCAGAAAGGGCTAAGGGTAGCCAGTTACCATGAGCGTCTCCAAGGAAGATGCTGGGGGAAAAAAACAAAGATGATGAACAAACAGAGAACACCATTGGGAGAGTGGTGGAATGGAGTAGAAGTGGCCCAAAGAAGTAAAGGAGCCATGGAGAGAGAGAGAGAGAGAGAGAGAGAGAGAGAGAGAGAGAGAGAGAGAGAGAGAGAGAGAGAGAGAGAGAGAAGAGAGGGAGGGAGGGAGGGAGGGAGAGAGAGAGAGAAGAGAGAGAGGAGGGAGGGAAGGAGAGAGAGAGAGAGAGAGAGAGAGAGAGAGAGAGAGAGAGAGAGAGAGAGAGAGAGAGAGAGAGAGAATTCATCCTAGAGCTTTTTTTGTCCAGTTTTTACACCTGATTCCTTGTGATGAACTGCAGATATCTTGTGAGAAGAAAAGAAAAGAAAAGAAAAGAAAAAAAGAAAAGAAAAGAAAAGAAAAGGGAAGAGAGGGAGTAGGAAAGTAGGGAGAGAAGGAAGTAGAAAGAAATGATACATGCAGTCAGGGAGCACAGAGGGCTGAGTGAGCACCTCCCTGATGGGAGCCTGGGTTCAGGAAGATGTTTTTTATGAACTGTAAGACCTTATTATGTCGAATATGCAACATCTCAGCCCCTCTGTTTCTTCATATATATAAAACTTTACTGTTTGATGAAGTTGCAAGGAACACTGTCTACAAAAGAACAGATTATAAAATGCTACACAACTGCAGAAAGCTAATGCGATTGTTATGGTTTGTGCATTTTAGTCCCGTTCTTATTGTCTGGGTAGACTTAGAAAAGCCCTGCATTCCCAGATCACACTGTTTCTTCTGAAGACTTCCACCCCTGAGCCATGCAAAGGGGCTTTATTTCATTTTAGAATTTGCTCCAAGGGTCAAATTTAGCTTTGGGGATTTGCATAATGTCAAAGGTACTTCCCGCCTATTTATGTGGCTTCTGAAAAGTTATCAGAAGGGATTTAGAGTCATCTCCAATAGTAAGAACAGTACCTTGGAAGAGAATGTAAGTCCATTTTACAGTGTGAGGAATGGGCTAAACATAGGAGGGAGGTCAAGATCATGCTGGCAAACCCTACACAAGGAATCATCTATCTAGTCTATGACCTCCGCAGTGGGAGGGAGAACTATGACTTTGATGCTAAGGAACCTGAGTGGGATTGAGAAGCCTCAGTTCTCTACACACCGGCATGTGACCCTTAGCGTTAAGCTTAACACCTCATTTTCTAGGCCTTGCTTTTTTTTTCCTTTTGTAAAAAAAAAAAAAAGACTTCAGCAAAGTGGCCGGATATAAAATCAACTCAAGCAAGTCAGAAACCTTCCTATACTCAAAGGATAAGCAGGCTGAGAAAGAAGTAAGAGAAATAATCACAATAGCCAAAAACCATATTAAGTATCTTGGCGTGACTCTAACCAAACAAGTGAAAGATCTGTATGACAAGAACTTCAAGTCTCTAAAGAGAGAAATTGAAGAAGACCTCAGAAGATGGAAAAATCTGCCATGCTCATGGATTGGCAGGATTAATATAGTAAAAATGAACATCTTACCAAAGGTAATACACAGATTCAATGCAATCCCCATCAAAATCCCAACTCAATTCTTCATAGAGTTAGAAAGAGCAATTCAAAAATTCATCTGGAATAACAGAAAACCCAGAATAGCTAAAACTATTCTCAAGAGTAAAAGAACCTCTGGGGGAATCAGTATCCCGGACCTCAAGCTGTACTACAGAGCAATAGTGTTAAAACCCGCATGGTATTGGTACAGTGACAGACATGTAGATCAATGGAACAGAATTGAAGACCCAGAAATGAATCCACACTCCTATGGTCACTTGATCTTTGACAAAGGAGCTAAAACCATCCAGTGGAAAAAAGATAGCCTTTTCAACAAATGGTGCTGGCTCAGCTGGAGGTCAACATGCAGAAGAATGCAAATTGACCCATCCTTATCTCCTTGCACTAAGCTCAATTCTAAGTGGATCAAAGATCTCCACATAAAACCAGACACACTGAAACTAATAGAAGGGAAACTAGGGAAGAACCTTGAACATATGGGCACAGGGGAGAATTTCCTGAACAGAACTCCAATAGCTTATGCTCTAAGATCAAGAATAGACAAATGGGACCTCATTAAATTACAAAGTTTTTGCAAGGCAAAAGACACTGTCAAAAAGACAAATCGGCAACCAACTAACTGGGAAATGATCTTTACCAACCTTACATCCGACAGAGGGCTAATATCCAAGATATACAAAGAACTCAAGAAGTTAAACTCCAGAGAGGCAAGTAACCCTATTAAAAAATGGGGTACAGAGCTAAACAAAGTGTTCTCACCTGAAGAATATTTAATGGCTGAGAAGCACCTAAAGAGATGTTCATCATCCTTAGTCATTAGGGAAATGCAAATCAAAACAACCCTGAGATTCCATCTCACACCAGTCAGGATGGCTAAGATCAAAAACACAGGAGACAGCAGTTGTTGGCGAGGATGTGGAGAAAGAGGAACACTCCTCCACTGCTGGTGGAATTGCAGGCTGGTACAACCACTCTGGAAAGCAGTCTGGCGGTTCCTCAGAAAACTGGGCATGACACTCCCGGAGGATCCGGCTATACCACTCCTGGGCATATACCCAGAGGCTTTACCTGCATGCAATAAGAACACATGCTCCACTATGTTCATAGCAGCCTTATTTATAATAGCCAGAAGCTGGAAAGAACCCAGATGTCCCTCAACGGAGGAATGGATTCAGAAGATGTGGTATATCTACACAATGGATTACTACTCTGCAATTAAAAACAATGAATTCACGAAATTCCTAGGCAAATGGTCAGATCTTGAAAATATCATCCTTAGTGAGGTAACCCAATCACAAAAGAACACACATGGTATGCAGTCACTGATAAGGGGATATTGACCCAGAATCTCAGAATACCCTAGACACAATCCGCATATCAATAGATTTCTAAGAAGATGGAAGGAGAGACCCCTGGTCCTGGAAAGACTGGATGTAGGGGAATGCCAGGACAGAGTAACGAGAGGGGGTTGAATGGAGAAAAGAGGGAGGGAAGGGGGTTTATGGGACTTTCGGGGAGGGAGGAAACGGGAAAGGGGAAATGATTTGGAATGTAAATTAAAAAAAATGTTAAAAAAAATGTCAAGTTGTAAAGATACTTTGTAGGGTTAAAAGAAGTAGTCTGTGGAAAACATGAAACACGGGCCTGTCATGTCATTTGGCTTAAATAATTGTTAGTCGTAGTGTTGGCTAGTTTTAGTTAACTTGATATAAATTAGAGTTATCTAGGAAGAGGGAATCTCAATTGAGAAATGGCTTCTATCTTGTTGGTCCATAGTGAAGTCTGTGTCATGGTGTGAGAATACTCACAGTTGACATTCCTGGTTTAAACTGAGCACTTCCAGCTGGGCAGACACTTACAGCAGGAGCCCTAGGTCGGGACTGCTTTAGTTATAAGTGATGTGGGTCTGGTTCAAATCTTGGCTTTGTCCTTTGTGAGTTCTGGGACCTAAGCAAGCTATTTCCTGTTCCTAAGGCTCATCTGGCTCTATGCAGTATTTTCAGTGGTTTTCTTTATTCTTTGTTGACATGGCAACAACTCACTCAAAACCATGAAGTTAATTTGAGGCCAGTTGTTCGGAGTAGAAAATAACAATGCAAATGCCTTCCATGGATTGAGTGCCTAATCTATATTCCCAGCATAGAGCTGGGCTCTTCACATACAGTGTTCTTGATCTAACCAGAAATCTGCAGGGATCCACAGTTCTCAGTGCTCATAGAAGCTGATAAATTAATAATCTCATTCCAAATTAGACTTGTCCAAAGAGAAGGAGCTAGAATTTGAACCCATAAAGGTTCCTGAGTCCAAAGTCGATGTTTTCCTCTATACCACAGGAATGATTTGAGCCAAATGCTTCTGAGTATTTTTAGAAATAGTGTCTGTGTGCCCAAGATGTGTCTCAAGGGTTGATGAAGGTGAGGGGAGATTGACAGGCTCAGCAGTACACACTCATGATCTACATGTAGCTACACTGTGAGTTAAGGGACTCTGGTGACAAATTGCCACCTTTTCAAAATTCATGGTATTGCATAATGACCATTTTGATGGTCTCAGTAGAACTAAATGAATAGATGCATTAAATGCCTGGCTGTCTTGCATGCTCTCTGACACTCAAGCTGACAGTTGTTGGAGTGTCCAGGAGGGCAGGGACATTCTGGCAACAATCAATGTTCAAACACCTTTAGGTGGGATGAATGAAAGTGTTTGGCTTCTGTCTTGTTCCTACTGTGTTTGGGTTTGTTTCTTTTGTGTTTTATCATTGATTACATATCACGCTGTTGAGTAAAAAGCCTTACAGATATTGTTAGCTCCTTTAATCTTTGCAGTGACACCTTGTAATGCAAATACTCTATCTTTGCTTTTAAGATGAGCAAAAGAAGACTCACAGGAGTTGGGTAACTTAACCACAGCTATGAAAAACTTGCTGTTGGATTTGGATGAGCACTGCAGAAGATTCAGTGCCATCAATACTACTACCACCAACAGTGGTGTAGAGTAGCTCCTCTGAAGATCCAAATCTTTAGGCAAAAGGCAGAGGAAAGGTACACAATAGAAAGATGGGCAGATGTCCATAGTCATGAGGACAAGCTGCTTTAGAACAACTCTGCTTTCTCTTTCAAATTGGTGTAAAATGTCCAAATGTCCAAACCAATGGGAAAAAAAAATAGTTCATTCCTGAGAAGTGGCTCACAGATTACAACATGAATTCAGGGCAGAGAAATGATATTCTGTACTAACAGCAAAAAGGGGGGGTGGGATTTGGGGATGGCTCAATGGTTAAGAGCACTTGCTAGTCTTCAAGAGGACCCAGCACCCATATGGCAACTCACAACTGTCTGTAACTCTAGTTCCAGGGGATTAGACACCCTCACACAGACAGCTATACATGCAGATGGAACACCAATGCTCACAGAATAAGAATAAATACATTTAAAAAATGGGAATTCTCTTTCAGATCTTCAGATGATTAGTGATTGTTTAATGTTGTCCTATTTCTCAACCACATATTCCATACTTGGGGTAATATTTGGGAATGACAGATTCCATGATAGGCAGTTATGAACATTTGTCCCAACCAAAAAGCCATAGAAATACTAATAGTTCAGGGTTTTTGTTTTTTGTTTTTTGTTTTTAATGCAGTCTTCAACACTAAATGGTTAGGCAACTGTATTCTTTTCAGCTTGCTGGTTAGTAAATAGGAGCCCAGAAATAAGACTCCAGACTTCCTTTGAACTTGAGAGCAGATGGCCTGCCTTCTCATGCTGCTACTCTGGGTTGCGTCTACTTGTCCTCATCTCTGCTCCTCAAGCTAAGGATCCAGTCCTTGGCTGTGACCCTATTAGGCAAAGGTTCTATCGCTGAGCTACATCACTAGCCTGTACTCTGCTACTTTAAACACTGAGTCCTACTGCTTCCTGACAACCTTGGGGGTCAACAGGATGATGAATTGCAGAAAACATGGACAAAGCATATTCAAGAGTCCTCTGGTCCTCTTCTCAGTGCCTAATCCAGGATGTACATATTGTTTAATGAAAGATGCTGTTGTTTGGAGATGATTCGGTGGTGGCCAGGAGCCTTAGCTCTAATTGTATGCAGCCTGGATTCACACCCAAGGACTGAATCAGTGAGCAAACCTAGAGACAGCAGTGCATCTGCTCTTTTCTAGGACAGCTCAGTATCTCTAAGAAAAGAGTGGCAATGATGTGGTGTTTTCTATATCCATGGACCTTGACCATCTGTCTTCTGGCTAAACTAAATGGTTTGAAACTTGGCAGGGAGAGACTAGTGTTCAGTTCTGGGACCAGAAAGATGTCAGGCTTTGTTTTGTAATTGTGTATTCCTCCTACACATGTCCTGTTTGGAAGTAAGTCTGTGTCTGTTGGTAGCAATACTGGCCACTGGTGGGGGTATGATTAATGTATACCTGGAAATACTCAGCATACAAACATCTCAGAGTTTGGAGATCAGTTGTTCAGTATTGTTTCCACTGTTTGCTCCCAAGCCAAGGTGGTCAGCTCTAGGTCATGTCTATCTAGAGCAGTGGTTCTCAACTTTCCTAATGCCATGATCCTTTAATACAGTTCCTCATGAAGTGGTGACTCCCAACCATAAAATTATTTTGTTGCTATTTCATTACTGCAATTTTGCTATTATTATGAATCTTAATGTAAATATCCATGTTTTCTAGGCAACTAGGCAACTTTTTAGTTGCCTAGGAGTCAGGCAACTCCTGTGAGAGGGTTGTTTGACCCCTAATAGGGTTGTGACCCACAGATAGAGAACCAATGATCTAGACAGATCTGATTTCCAGTGTCCTCCTATGCTTTCAGTCTGGGACAGACAGATATTGAGTTGGGGTTGGGTCTCTTCTCAAGGGTCATACCTGGCTTTTTGAGGAAGGAAGGAAATTCAGCTGACGTCATGAGATGGCTTATTAATCTGGTAAGTTTTCCTGATGGCCATTCTTTTAATGGGTGCTGAGGAAGGTCCTTCACTTTAGGAATGTCAGAAAAACCATACTGAATAGGAAAAAATAGAGGGATTATTTTAATCCATCTCTTCCCCAAATCAGCCTTCTGTCTCCTACAGAAATGCCCTACTTGCCAAGACAGAATGTCTTTCCTTCAGCATGAAGGGCAAGTAAGAAAGCACGCTAGTTAAGAGTCAGCTGAGCCATCTGGGACACATCTTGGCTTGTTACTATATGGCTTCTAGCGAATTATTTAACATCTATGTATTGCAGTTTCCTCACTTGAGATTGGGATGACAGTATCTATTCAGAATAGTTGTAAAAATTAAATGAGTTATTTATTGCATGTAAGGTATTTGGTGCATAGGAGCTTTCTAGAAGTGGTTTCTACCTGGAAACCCTATGAATAATAATCCTATTACTTGAGTATATAGGTACTGTATATATATGTGTATACATGCATATGAGTATTTAAAATAATGCTATAAAATAGGAACATATACTATGGAATGAAATTAAAAAATCTACAATATCATTTGATGTATAACAGTAGGAATAAGGGAAGTAGCAGTAAGAGTTACAGTTGATCTTTACTATTCCTAGATGGCTTACAGATCTACAAAGCCTGTCAGTTTCCAGTTTCCAGGTCTCAGACAAACGTCAAGTAGAGGTCTCCAATAAGTTAGGTGACTGACCTCTTTCTTCCTAGGAGTAGTTTAGTAACACTTGCTATCATCAGCTCATAAATTCCATGGGAAGGCCATAGACAGTCTTCTGATCAGTGCTAGGTTGGACAGTAGTCTCGGCTAATTTTTTGAGTAGGCTTTCCCCATGCCACAAGAGAATTCCAGGCTTGCCATTGCTTGGTAGAGATGACTGGATCAGATGAACCTGCCCATCTTCCTGTGGGCCAGAGGTAGCAGCTATACAGCCTGTTTGAATTATTACCGGCCTAGAGCTGGAAGCTCAGAAGGTGAGGTCTTTCAGCTAAACTTTTCCAGCTCCTTAGAGACCTCCTGTGTATAGATGTTTGGGTCTGTGTCTGCTCCCGGAGATGTAGACAGTGTTGAATGACTCTACACTTCCAACGTAAGGCTTAGCTCCCAAAAGTCAGAACTGTATAGTGAACACTCACATTCTGGCTTTCCTCAACTTGCTGAGACCAAGTTATCTTATCTTAATTATGTAAAGTCATAATGTACTGCATCTAGGCATTGGAGAATGGGGGCAGTATACCGGAGGTATAATGTAGGGAGATCTGGTCTACCTTAGCGGGCCTGGTATGTTAAATATCATAATGATATACTTTATATGACATCATTCTTCTTTATCTAACCTAATGATGCTAAGGCTTGGGTGTGTGAAGTGGACCCAGTCTTATACAGGGGCCAGTTGGGGAGGTTGTTATCCATAGCCAGGTCTCTGTGAGGTCTATGTTCTTTGGTCTAATAGTGAGCAAAGAACCTATTTCCTATGAGTGATTAGACAAGTATTTCATGGGTTATACCCACAGTTTGAGGGCCTCTTTGGACTTTGAGAGAGTGTGACCCACAGATGTACTTTCTTTTGCTGACACAGTGTCATAAAAACTGAGTAAGAATGATTCATCACTTCCAACCCACTCATCTCCATCACTCCTTCCTCTTATGTGCTGGGTCCTGAGGACTTCTGATTTTCTTACACCTGTTTGATGCATCCTGATCAAGATCATTCTTGCCCGACTAGGCTGTGATGTCCTGTGTCTTTATAACTGCCTGGAGGGATGTCATGATGATTCACAGCATTAAAACCCTAGACTTCTCTGCAGTAGAAAGAAAAAAACAACAAAAATATCTGTGGCTTATATTTGTCTTAACCACTATTTCTTGAAATCATTTGATCACAAACCTCCCTTTTATCTATAGAAAACCTTACACCATCCTGTAGGGCATGAATGCCCGTTAAGGCCTAGTTTAAAACATTGACTCTTTCCTCTTATGATCTAGAGTTGAAAAAAAAGAATGAACTCTAGACATCATATTCAATAAATATAAAGAAAAGGATCTGACACATTTGACAACATACAAATTTAGAATATCTCTGTGCAATAAAAGATATGATAAACAAAGCTAAACCATAATCTCAGACAACAGGAAAAGCAACAGGAAAATGTGATAGTGTAAGAAGACTGAAGCTGATGCATAGAGAATTCTGCAATTAAGCAAGGAAAAGAATCACCTGAAAGGATGGGAGAAAAGATACAAACGAGCAAGTTAGTAAGTACGAATATTTATTAAGTGTAGAGAAGACGGCTGACAGAGCTAGCAACCAAAGACTTTCAGAATTACAGTAGTGAGTTCTTCATCACGTTGACCAAAATTAAAAAGATTGCCTACTCTGTGTGAGCAAGGACTTGGGGAAATGGAGATGCTGTGGAGATGAATTGCTTGCTGCCTCTTTCAAGATCATTTGGTGAGAACTAAAATGTATGTGTATATGTATCTTGATGCACTAATTTGTCTTTAAGCACTCTGTTCTACAGGGATCCTTACAGAGTTGTGTATGTATTTTCAAATATGAACTGTCTCCTAAATGTGTTTCTTATACTTAGGAAAATGGAAATAGCCTAGGGTCCATGAGCAGAGTAAGTAAGGTAAAGGGGGTAGAGTGTACCCATTGGGCATTGCTGTGTGGAGGTCAGAAATTAAGAGAGTGCATTCTAGGGGACAGCGTGCTAAGGATCTAGTGGAAAAACTTAACTGCAAAATCAAGTTCAATAGAATATATATACACATGTGTGTCCAAAGATTACACACATGTCCATGTACGGACATGTCTAAGCAGTGCAAAAGAAAACTCACATGACTTTAACAGTGTTTTTTTTTCCTGGGGTATAGCGATCGAAGCTGAGATAAAGATATAGGACTTGAGGGACAGTTTTCACCCTTATTTTGTGTTTATTTTTCTTTTACCATAAATATGAAGTTCTGACATCTAGAAATCATAATCAGGGAGAAAAGGAAGAAGGGGGTCAGAGGAGTGGCTCTGAGAACAGGTTCCTGAACTTGTACTCTGACTCCACGGTTAAAGACTCAACATGCAGTAGCTTACTGAATCCTGATACAATTGGGCATTCTTGTCTTTGAAAATTCCATAACTTTCACAGGGCCATGATGAAGAAGATAATATATTTATAGTGTCTGGTACAGTATCTACCCCATTATAAATTCTCAGAGAAAAGGCAGTCACTATTTAAGAAGCTCATTTATATACGGCTAGGGGTAAGATATTTTTAAATCCTATTTTTATTTATTTGTGCACGTGCGTGTGTGTGTGTGTGTGCACCCATATGTATGCACTGTGGCACAAGCATTGGATATCAGAGGACAACTTGTGGGAGTGAGTTCCCTCCTTCCACTATGTAGAACTGGGGGATGGAACTCAGTTAACAGTCATGGTGGTTTATCTGCTCAACCATTTCTCCCCTTCACAAGATATTCTTAGAGAAAGTAATCTTCACTATGTTTATTCTAGACTGTTGCTAAAGGATGATACATATTATCATCACAAAGTGCATGGAGAAATAAGATAAAACCACACATTTCCATCAGACCTTTAGTCATTAGATTCCCTCCATGTGACTTATGGCTCCTGCCGATATTGTAGTTTGCCTGCTGCTAAGCAAACTGTATTACTTCCAGGGGTACAGGGAGAAGTTCATACCTCTGGATAAAGAGAGGAAAAAGAAAATCCATCTTACTGTTCAGTTTTCTTAGCCCAGCCACTGGGACAAAACATGCAATTATTGACATATACACTGTTTTCTGTCCACTATAGTGACCACACAGAGAAAATGTAAGTAATTCATTTCAAATCACCCTAGCCACCACCAAACCAATTCAAGCCAGTACCTAGTAGTAATAAATGTGTCTATTATTAAGCACCCCAAATATGCTTTATGGCCTGCCTTGATGCCATATGTGTGTGTATGTATGCATGTATGTATGTATGTATGTATATGATGATATTTTTGTCCAAAGCCACATAGCTAAGAAGATGTCGAATCTGAACCCAACCCCAGAGCCAAGGTGCTTTCAACATTTTACCTTTTTGAAGGTCGGAGTTGTGATTTGCCTGTATGTAGTTTGCCTTTGTGTGTGTGTGTGTGTGTGTGTGTGTGTGTGTGTGTGTGTGTGTGTAAGCCCAAGAGCATTTGTGGAGTCCAGGTATTGACATCAGTTATTTCCTCTTTCATTATTCACCTTGTTTTTGAGACCAGGTTTATTCCAGTTAGCTTTAACCATGGACATGACAAACTGAGAGTCATCTGAGAAGGAAAATCTTAACTAAGGAATAGCCAGATCACATTGGTCCATGCACATGTCTGTGGGGGGTTGTCTTGGTTGTCAATTGACATAGGAGGGTCTGGCCTACTGTAGGGAGTACCATTCTGTGGGCAGATGGTCCTAGTAAGACAGCTAGCCGATCATGAGTCTGGATGAGTCAACAAGTATCATTTATCCATGGCTTCTGTTTCATGTTCTTGCTTGAGTCCCTACCTTGACCTTCAATGATACATTGCAACTTATAAGGTGAAATAAGCCCTTTAAGTCATTTTTGGTTGGTGTTTTATTGCTAAAACAGAGTGTGTCAATACTCACTGATAGACTAGATGGTGAGAATCTGGAATCTCTTTGTTTCCATATTCTTGGAACTAGGACAGGTATGTGCTGCCTTTCCTGACTTTCACAAGGGCGTTGGGGACCTAAACTCAGGTCCTTAGATTTATGTAGCAGGTTGTTTACTGGCTAAGCTATCCTCCCAGCTGTGTTTTAGTCCCCCAGGAGCTTTGACTGACTACAGCAGTGTCTAAGATACAGGGTCATTCTCTGACCTGCACCATCATATTGCAGAGTGTCGGCCTCAGCACCAGCACAGAGAATGTGAATACTGCTCATGTTTGTTACACGTTCCCCCACAGGTGGCAGCTTTGAAATACATCCCGTCAGTCCTTCATGATGTGGAAACAGTCTTTGATGCCAAGTTGCTCAGGTGAGAGCTTGTGATGTTCTCTCCCCAGCTCCCCTGTCACACCAGGGGTTGGAAAGAAAAGCAGGGGCTTCCTGGGGGTTCCATACAAACTCTCAGCTTCAGGTCAGGGAGAGAACACAGCAGGAATCTTGCTCAGGGGCCTTAGGATGATAGCTTTTGGTTTCAGTGTGCCAGGCTTCGATGATAACCATACGTAATGAAAGCATCTTCATCCTCTGAAGATGCTGAGCATGAGTTGCACATGCAGGTTTGTCTAGGGCAGAACATGCCACAGCACAGGGTCTATGTGTCTTTTGGTTTAGGTCTCAACATTTGCCTGGTAAATCCCATAGCTGCAAAGAGATCATGGAGGCTGGCTTCGTTTTGCTCTCTTTTTTCACTCCTGTCATGTCATAGATGAACAAATAATTTTAATGAGATCATGCTGTGGGAAAGGGCATCTGAGTCTGGCCCATACCTGTCACTTTCTCTTAAATCCACTAACATTCCCAGATAGCATAAAATATGATTATTTTTTTTTTGAGAAAAAGCTTTTTACATGGAAACACATTCAGATTTAGAAGTATTCCTGCTTGTTCTTCCCGCATTTACAACCGTTACTGTAACAAAGGTTTGAAATTGAGGAATTACCATAGGTGCTCGTCTTTGAACTGCATTCAGGCCCTGGCTGGGGCTGCACCAGTAGGTTTTTGTTTGTTTGCTTGTTTACTTGCTTGCTTGTTTTTTTTGTTTGTTGGGTTTTTTGTTTTATTTTTAATCACTTTTTCCTTCTCCCTCTCTATGCAATGTACTTACTCCTCATCATTAGACTTCTAGTGTTACCCATTCAAAAAAACTACCTCTGTCTATTGGAAATCAATCCCTCCAACCCCCTCCGTTCTTCTGGTGCCCCTTGCCATTATTGCTTCAGACTCTTACGCCCACTGCACCTGTTGCACTTGTATTGATTTTTTTTTGGTGTTATCTATTGCCCTTCATTAGAATGTGCCATGCCAACACCTCACCAAGTCTAGCTGAAGAGGGAATCCCTATTCTCTTCATATTACCCATTGCATACCATGTACATGTTTACTTAGTAGGGGCAGAACACTATGATGAACTGATAGAAAGTATAACACGAGGAGGTGTGCTAAATCTTTACTCAAGTAAGAAAGAGCTCTCTTGTTTCTGACATCCTACACTGGCTCCAGCCACACAACTTTTCTGTAGCCTTCTGAACAATTCTAGGGACTCCATTAACAGATTCAAGACATTTTAAGATTTATTTATTTATTTACTTATGAATGTGAGTATACTGTAGCTGTCTTCAAACATACCAGAAGGGGCCATTGGATCCCATTACAGATGGTTGTGAGTCACCATGTGGTTGCTGGGAATTGAACTCAGGACCTCTGGAAGAGCAATCAGTGCTCTTAACTGCTGAGCCATCTCTCCAGCCACAAGACTTTTTAAAATAAAATGATTTAGTAATGTACCTTAGTAGCTAATTGGCTAAAGTGCTGTTCATAAGATGACACAGTAGTAAAATTGGAACCTGGTTTGCAATGCTTGTATCTTTGCTGTCTTACCTGCATGACCTTGGGAAAGTTAGTTAACCTTTCTAACCTTAGTTTTCCATACTTGTCACACTGATACAGTGTCCTCACCAGTAATCTTAGCACTCAGACCAAAATAGAAGGATCATGAGTTCAAAGTCAGCCTATATTGCATGAAGAGAGCCTGCCTCAACACCCCTAAGTAATAAATAGGTAAAATATAAAGATTGGGATATATTTTCCCAAACATCATAGTGTTAGGTTTATGACACAGAGTATGTGTAAAGCACATATCTACTACATAGTGTGTGCTCGGGGTTCTTGGTATTATTTTCAGATTTTCACATCTGAATGCTACTACTATTCAATGTTAACACCGGCATGTTCATTGAAGGTTCACTGTCTACCTGGTTCTCTGCAAGGAAGACACATTGGTCCTAATTCTTTCCCTAGAGCACTAACAGTCCAGGTTGGATCCTCAGTGCCGTGAGATAGATGGCTTAGGTCTAACCTCTGCCAACTCCTATTTTTCTTGTCTTTAGCCAGCTCTTGTATGAGTTCTACACCGGCATCCCTCCCGTGAAGCTGCAGAAGCAGAAGGTTCAGTCCATGAATGAGATCGTGCAGAGCAACCTCTTCAAAAAGCAAGGTGAACATGGGGCCTCCTGCTGGGTGGGTCCCCTCCGAGAGGCTAGAGCCAGAGCACTAACCCGGCACGCATTAATTACAATGCCTCTTTGCTGGCAGCGTTCTTCCTCCATAAGCATCAAAAGCAGCGAACAATGTAGGTATTAGAATCTGCATTGATCTTTAAGAAAGCTTGAGCTGTGTTGTTCAGTTTTCTTGAGACAGTTTAATGGGTGGAGAGGTTTGGCATCATCTGCCGAGTGCCAGTTTCCCCTGTATCATCTGTTATTGCTGTCTTTTACTTGGAGGGAGGTGGGCAACGCTTCTTTAAATAGCAAGAACCTTTAGCTGAGCAGTTCTTGAGTGTGTCAGAATAAACTGGAGAGTTTGTTGAAATGCAAATTTCTGGGCCCATCTCAGTGAATCTGATTAAGTAGGAATTAGCAGCATTTTTGAGTGTTTAGAGGAAGTGCAAATTATTCTTGAATAGGTAATACATCGACACAACGAAATGCAAAGTAGGAAAGGTGCCACAAAAGGCCCTTCAGACCCTGGATAGTTCCTTCAGACCCTGGGCAGTTCCTTCAGACCCTGGGCAGTTCCTTCTCGTAGAAGGCACGTCAACTTCCAGCTTCTTGCGTTCGTTCCTTGGCTGTAGAATAGAATCCATCTGCATGCACACATTCTCTCCTCCATTTACTACATCCCTTCAGTGACCAAGTCTCACGTTACCACCTTTTGCCTTTTTTGTTTAATGATAATTTTGGGAGATCGAGGAAGGGGAGAAGATTTGTGCAAGCTTGTGGTCAGAGATCCTGTTCTACCACGTTCTCTAGTAGTCACTGTGAAGAGACAGGGACTCCCCCGCTTGCAGTCAGTGAACCAGGCAGTCCCAAACGCTTTCTAGAGAAGACAGTGTGAGGGTTAGATGTTCATATTTTTCCTCCACATTTTCCCCAGCAGCTCTGCATTTCAGGATCACACTAAACCGATTATGCTTTTGCTCAACAAAAATTTTTTGTCTAGAAACTGCAGGTCTTTACTCTTTCTGTTAGCGAACAAAAACAAAACGAAACAAAAAAAATATTTCAGAGGTTGGAGGCCAGCATTGTTTTCTGTGTCCTCAAACCAGCCTTTTCTGCTCTTAAATTCCTCTGTTTACACTAATGTCAATTCTAAAACCAGAAGCAGACTGTGAAAGAGACAAGAGGCCTTGGGATACAGGGGATCAGCTGTTCTGTTACCCAACTGGAATTTATTCAAAGAGCAAAGATTGAATATTTATGCGAATTACCTCATAATCACAGAAATATTCAGGAACCACTTCACTGTAAAGATGATTTTCCCCCCAATGCCTGGTTAACATGGTGCATGCACAACTGCTATCGGAATCACCTGCTTGGAGTTCAGGAAAGATTAGGAGAAAGCTTGTTCATGTCATTTCCTGACATTTAGACAGATGTGTGCCCACGGAGAGGACCAAGACATATATAGCTTATGCAGCAAAGAGAGGTGAATTCTCATAGTTGTGTTTTTAAATGTCATTGGCTTTTCAAAGGGAGATGCCTGTGTTTTCAAAAGCTCCAACTCCATATCCAAATGGGTTGGTTGTCGTCACTCTGAATGTTTTGAGATATATCTAACCCTTGCTGTCCTGGAAGCCCCTAGCAGAACACTGGAGGGTGCTATTGTAGGGAGAACTTGGATCCAGATTGAGAAACATGGCTAGGATGGTACCAACTTCATACAGCTGGCTCTGCACAGGCGGTAGAAAGTGGGCTACTTGACTCTTCTGCGATGCTCGGAGCCCCATTTCCTGGGCCAAGAGGGGGCCTCTAAGAGTTCACAGAATCACAAGGCAGGCTGCTACCTATTCTGCTGTGTGTCTAAGGTTTAGATTCAGTAAAAGTGCCCGGATTAATGCCAGCTGACAGAAGGCCACCTCTGGAGTGGCACACAGCTACAAAAGAGATACAGAAGTCTTACCTTCAAAAACGAAGTGTCCTTTAGGGCATCCTTTTGGATTCCAGAGTCTGCAAGGGGTGGCTTAGTCCTTCCACCCTTGGCTTACAAATGAAGACAATGAGCTTTTACACCAAGCTCTTCCTGGTAATGCGTTTCCCAGGATGCACTGGCTAAGTGAGCCCTCTTAACTAAAGAAGCTAGGAGGGAGGCTTCCCCTCCTAAGCTTCTAATGTCCTCAAGTCTGAATTCATGAGGACATCCTGGGATCCACTGCTCTTGGGTGAGCTTCTCTCTCTTTCAACCCCTACATCAGATGAGTTTGATTTTCTGCCTTTTGAGCTATAACGAAATCCCTGTTATTCACCCTGTGGAGTGCCCTGTGCCTCTAGGACATGATTTGCTTTGAGCTTCACTCATCTAACTGCCAGATGTGCACAATTGCCTGGAATATTGTCAGTGGCATTAGCTTTGACCTGCAGTCTGGAACCCCAGGATTCTGATCTGCATCTTCTTCAGCACAAGCCCAGACTTGCCTGGAGTTGGGGAGGGAGGAGAACTGGTCAGATCCACCTGGACAGCTTACAAGGGTCTATGGGAAAGCCAGCCATCAGTACCTGTAGAGTGGCTCTGTCTATGCAGAACTAACCTCTTAGGCAGGCTGCCATTCAGTCTGAGGCCAATCGCATGCCCCGCCTGGTCAGTGTAAGCTGCCTGAGTATCACACTGCTTACTTCTCCAAAACAGACAGGCGCAGGAGGGAGCAGATGGGTCAGAGAGTGGGACCTCTTCCACTGTCTCACTTCAGCCTTTGGGTCTTTTCACTAGGAGCTTCCTGGAGAGACAGAAGGGAGAACACAAGATGCCTGGTTGTCCATTGTGGAACAGCTGCCTTTGAATCCTATCCCTGCCCTTTGCCAAGTGTCTAGGGCCGCCATGTCTCAAATGACAAAGCACACTGGTCAGGGGACTGTTGAGAATTCAGGGAAGAAGCAAGAGGATTTATGCCCGACACCATAGGCACTTTCTAACTCTCTCTCTCTCTCTCTCTCTCTCTCTCTCTCTCTCTCTCTCTCTCTCTCTCTCTCTCACACACACACACACACACACACACACGTAGCTTTGGCAGAACAGAAGGGCTCTTACTTGGCTTTTTACAACTTTCTTGTGGAATATCAGGACGGCTCTGAGCCTCCAGTTTCATTGGCCGTGATGTCACTGAGTGTAAGGGGCTTTGATCTAGAACGCCCTTGTCTCTGGGTTCTGGCTGGACCGCTAACTTGCTGCGTTGCTTTAAATGAGCAGTATCACTGAGTTTCAATTTTTCTAGTGACAAAACTGCATAAGCACATATAAAATAATGAGCGAGAAGCCTAAGGTAGGCTAGATAGGTATTTAAAAAGTATCTGCTGTGTCTGCTGTAGGATTGTAATAACCCTAGCATAATATCAGCATCCTGCTGGAGAGTCATATCAGTTAAATGCCAGCCGTGGAGGTTGGAGAGATGCCTCCACCAGCCAAGAGTGCTTACTGCTTTTCCAGAGGAACCCAAATTTGTTTCCAGTCACCCATATTAGATGACTCACTGCCACCTATGACCCCAGTTTTAAGGGATGCAATGGTCTCTGGCCTTCACAGGTAGTGAACATAAATCCATATCCACACACACATACATTAAAAAAAAACTTTTTTACGAGTTAGCCATCTGTCAGGCATTGTTTAGAACATCTATCCTATTCTCATATGTTATCATCCTTGTCTTACATTTGGAATAGCTGAAGTCTAGAAAGTCAGGACATTTCCATGACAATGATACCAAAGGATACACAATATATTGGGTTTTTTAGGGTATTGAGCTATGTGGTTCTGGAATGACAAATCTTTACCCAAATCCCAATGGGTGGAACACTGTGAGGGCATATCTCTGATAAAAGTCATAGGCTTTTGTCCCCTTGGAAGTCGACTCAGTTTGTACCTGATGCCTCACAGTGGGAAGATGGCAGAGGACAGAGCATAGTGGCACTTCTCTATCTCAGACTGTGGTGTTATCTGCCCATTCCACCAATAATCTTCTAGGTAGAGTCACACTGCCTACCTCATTGGAGGAGACCTGGGATGGGAAGGGCACTCAAGGGGCCTTTTTTGAGACCATACCTGCCTCTTGCTGCTACTAAGTTTTAGATCTGGATTCAGAACATGGATTTTAAAATCACCTAAAAATCGAAATCCATCTTTTCCGCTACTTTATCATGTTTTGTTTTAGTATTTTGTATTACAAGTGCCTTCTTTCTCACTTGAAACCATGTTTCTCCAATGCCCCTGAGGGAGTTTGATCTCTTCCATTGTCCCAAGCCATCCCTGTTCCGAATGATGATAGATGTGGGCAGGGGCCTTTTAGGAGTGAAGCCTGAATCTTTTATTAAAAAGATATCAATATCCCTTGTTAAACTGGGCACCAGCAGGCCACATGGCACCAAGGGTGATCTCATCTTCGTAGACTTTCTGGCCCAGTGGTTCCTGAAACGTCTCCACCCAACTCGCTAAGTTCCCACTGGCAGGTCGTTACCACGCCAGCCCCTGCTTCAAGACCCCACAGCCTTTGTGGTGCACATCATGCAAACCCACACTTTTAGCCTGTACCTTTCTCTCTGGAACCCAGTTGAGTTGCTGCAAGAAGAAAACACCACACAAACTTAGTTCAGAAACAATGGTAACTCAATCTCTGGGCACAACAACTTGAATCCTAATCTTGTAAGCTATATTAAATCTAATTCCTCTGGTGGTGAATTCTGGCGGATCCGCCATGAAACCAGGAGACACTAGCAGCTACATTTTGCTCTTTCGTTATGCTAGATCAAAAGCTCCTAACTCTCTCCTGCTTCCTCCCTCCCTCCCTCTCTCCCTCCCTCCCTCCCTCCCTCTGTCCAACCTGGTAGTCCCACCTAGTTGTTCAGTGATAGATCCCTTTATTCATTCATTCAGGGAGGTTCACAAGAAGTCACCCTAGCACGTGACTCATTCCTCATGCCAGACTGTCCCTCCTGGGAAAGCAGAACATTAAAATACAGGCAGCACAGAGCCATGGACAAAACACCCTGTCTCTAGCAAGTCCCTTCCCCCTTGGCTCTCAAAATTCAGTTTGGTCCCATTCAGCACTTTCCCTAACTTGCTGTAGGTCAGGTGTAGGACTGTGCTGGGGGACAAGTATCAGAACTCTGCACAAGGTGTCCCCATGCCCCACGTGCATAGAAGATGAAACAGCTTGCTTTAATTTCCATGGTCCTGTGCCTTATGGTTCTAGGTTTAGCAAAGTAATCCACCCCATCTTTCCCAAATGACATCTGAACCATGCACAGGTACTCATTTAGGACAGAGAAAAAAGACTGCCTTTGGCATATCCGTTAAAAATTATTTATAACAGCTCTCCCTGAGGATTTTGCCTAAGAAGGGATTTTATATACTCATATCTGTGGCTTCGGGTCTTCATACCAGATGAAAGAGCAGCTGGCCTGTCCCTTCTGTCTTGTTCTCATCCTTAGTTCTTTCCCTGGAGCTATAAAAGGGAACTGGAATTGAGGGGAGACGCGGCAGTAGAAAGTTTAATATGTTCAGAAGTACATCTTGGGTTCACAAAGAGAACAAAACAAGGTGTCTCTTCTCTGGGAGAGATTCCTTAAAGCTTCAATACAGCTGAGATCCTGTCTAAATGGTAGCCTCCCAGACCCTACACCAAACATGCAGGTCCTAAAAACTAGGGAGGGATTTGGGGTATGCACCATGTCAGTCCTTACAGAGATTCTTTTAAAGGGCCAGGGCCCTTCCAGAGTGAAGCACAGCTCCTGTAGACTGAGAAGGGGGAACGGAATAGGCAGAGAGAATCAGCTACCACCAAGCAGAACTTGCCTCACTCACGGCACCCAGACTTTCCTTTCAGCCTTCTTCACATAGCTCTCTGCTGATGAAATGAAGTCCCAAAGGAAAAGGATCTGTTTATCTCATTATGTGCACTGTCTGCTTAGGGGCTAATGACACCAGCTCTTGAATGTTTGTTCGGATCTTGCAGGAAAACACACCATGGTTCAATGACAGCTAGTATGCCAAAAACAACAACAACAAAACAAATAAATAAACAACAATAACGACAAAATGAAAGCAAGAAAGAAAGAGAAGGACAAATACAAGGGAAGTAAGCACCTCAGTTGTACCCAACTGGAGGAGTAGTGGTTCTTGATCCCTGATACCTCTCATTATCACATCATTGGTTATCACAGGTTTGCTTCTACTGAGCTATATTGCCGTGACCTGCACAGCTTAGAGATGGAACCAAGTGGTATGATGTGAGGTGATAAAAGGACAGAATACACTAACACACATACAGAAAAGCTGGGGTCTATTGATATTCACTAGCAGCCCAGAAACTCAGTGTGTATATTATATACATCTGAATTGAGTGTGGTGGGCTTATTGTATACAGTTCATAGAAGAGAGCAGGTTGGATAATCATGGTGGGTGGTCTCTGTAGGTGAGCAGCCTCTGATTGTAAGCTTCAGTGAGTGTTTTCGACACATATTGTCAAACACCTGCAGATGAATCAGGACAAGGCTTTGGCAATTTCTTTTGATCCTGATGCAGAGAAAGCATTGTCATTTTTGTGGGTCTGAAGCACTGGGCCCTAGATGTGACTGCACTCATATCAGCAACACATATTTACACAGGACTCCATCCACTCCCCACACATGGGACTCAATTTGTTATCACTAAGAACACAATTAACATCCATCTGTAGTGATGATTTTGGAACTTTTGGTTTCTTTTAAAAAAAACACAGAGATGTTATAAGAATGTGTTTTTATTTTAATCCCAACTGTGATGATATGTGGCTTCTTCGGACTAACCTTAGCAGATGACTGTGATTTGCCTCATGCTCTAGCTGAGGCGTGGTTTTGGCAGCTGCAGATAGTTTCTATGATTGTGTGATGTTTGGGATTCTGGGAACTTTTCAAGGGTATATAAATGCTAGGGCCCCTGAGAGGTGGGGCTGGTGGCTATTGGTTGTTCCAGGGGCGGGGGTTAGTTGCTGTGGTTTGTTAGTAGTCATGCTCAAAGCAGACACAAAGGGAAAGAAATTAGATCCATCTCTATTTCTCTCTCTACTCTTTACTCTTTATCTCCTATCTAGTGATAGAGAGTGAAACCCGGCTTGGGGGGGGGGAATAAAGGGTGGGAAAAAAAGAACCATCAAAGTAGCCAAGACTAGCAACATTTATCCATTCCCTCTTCTAGCAAAAACTAGAAAGTTAACAGTTGCTAATGTATAATTGTGACCCTCCTCTTCCTAGTGAGCAGCAGGGTTCTGCAATCCATGCATCATCTTGCTAATCTCCTTCTTATGCAATACTAGTGAGCCTGTATATATTCTGAGTGTTGTAGTTATACAAACTTTTGAACTATTGGTAATTGGGTAACTTTTCTATTTAAGACTTTCCTAAGATCCATACATTTCATAGGCTGTTAGAGTTCATTGTTTTGGTGACTGAGAAGATCTGTGGTGTGAAGAAATTAGTCAATTCCTACATTCCATTTTAAGCATTTGGTTTTAAACATTTGTTGTCATTTTTTTCTTGTAAATTTTGCTGACATGAATAGTTTTACTCAGCTGTTTCATAAATACCGAGAAATTTCTTTGACGGTTATAAGTACAGGAAGATTTGCTTGTCTAAGGGGATCTAAATATTTCAAGTTAGTAGATAATGCCAAACTATTTGCCAAAGGTGGCTCTATCAATGTATGCTCCCACTAGGTACCCAGGAGACATCACATGGATCCATATACTCTTCTGAACATAGTATTAGCCCATTTCTTTTTGCCAATAAAATGGTCTTAAGCTAGGTCCTCATTCCCTCGATGTATGTTCTCCTGATCTCCAGTGCTGTAGCCTTCTTTCCCAGTGTTTCTTTGCTACATGTAATTTGTATGCCTGTTTACAAATTGTATCCATTTTCTTATTGGGTTAATTGTTGCACTATTAGTTATTTGTCTTTATGCTTTGATCTGATACCTAACAAGAAACAACTTAAGTGAGGGAGAGTTTATTTTGGCTTATAGTTTTGGTGGCTACAATCCATCATGGTGGGGAAAGGACGGTGGTAGAAGGGGGAGGTGTGGTTCTTTACATTTCATCTGCAGTCAGGAGTCAGAAAGCGGCTTGCAAGTGGGACTGAATCATAAAAACCCAGTCGCCCGCATCCTTCAGCAAGATCCTACCTCAAAAAATTTCTACCATCTTCCAAAATAGGACCACCAACTGGGGATCAAGCGTTCAACTATATGAACCCCTGGAGGAGTGTTTCATATTCAAATATTTGTATTTCTTTTCCTGATTCTTGTATATATTATATATTCTTCACACTCTTACTTTTCTGACTTATAAATATTCTATTTCTAACTATTCTTTTCATTTTAAGATACAGTTTTGGGAAGAGAAATTATTACTTCATCAATCATTTTAATAGCCAAATCTCTTTATTTCATGCTTCAGAAATCTTTCTCAATTACAAAGTCAAAATATATTTGTATATATTTTATTAAGAGTTTTATAGTTTTATTTATGACATGTAGATTCTTAACCCGTCTACAAGTTTATACCTTGGGTCTGATCTCACACACAAATCTGGTATTTTTTCTTTTCACTCATCCATGTTTCCCAGTTTCTCCTTTTCCATCCTGAAGTAATTTTATGTTTTGGGTCCATTGTTCTACTTGGAGGCTCAGAGCAGGATTTCCCACAGCCTGGACTTAATCCCTCGTCCACAGAATGCTAGCTCTCCAGGTCCTCAGCACTGTGATTGGTTGAGCAGTGAAGGGTCAGAAAGGTCAGGAAAAAGGGGTAGTCTCTTCCCACCAGGGCATGTCCATATTAGGCTCTGGAGTGGTATGAGCACTATGGGAATTATGTACCAAGACATAACACTTAACCTTCTGCAGGCTTAGACTTGCTCAGTTATGAGAGAAATAATTTTCCTTATGCCAAAAACTTGCTACAGCCCATAGGGTCGTAGAGTTTCTTAACACATCTCACAAAACAACATTGAACTGGGAATAGGGAAACCTCTGTTGTGATAGCAACAATTTCATCAGTATCAGCAACTGAGATTTACTGAGTGCTTACTATGCAGCAGACACTGTGCGTCACAGTCATGTGTGTTAGCTCACTCAATAAGCTCTTGTGTGAGCTTCAGCAAACCACACGACCCATTAAATAATGACGAGCTTTGACAAAGTTTTCTAGAAAGATCCCAGCAATTAAAATCTATCTAAAATATTAGAGCAAGGGATGGGACCATTTCACCGAAGCTGCTTGTGATGAAGAGAGATTATACATTGCCTTTAGATCCCATCATCATCTCAGGACCCGGGAAAAGTTCAAAGGATTCAAGCATTAGAGCAAAATTTGTTTCTTCAAGAAAGTGTCCTTGAATTCTGAGGATTTAAGCTTCTCATCAGAGCATTTAGAGGCATCAAAGATCTTCAAATAGGGAGGCCATTTTGCCCGTCTGCACTGCTGTGCTACAGAGCCACATCCGGCTCCCTCCGCAGATCTAAGAACTCCCCCTCCCATCTTTTCTTCCCATTTGTGACTGATTGCAGAGCGTCTCAGAGAGAGGTCTTCAGATCCAGAATCAGAGAGGAGAGTGGCTTAATAAGCTGTAGAATAAATCCAGGAGACATTTATAAAAGTGTCTTTTATGGGGGAAAGGTGAGTGCTGAAGTTTTAAAAAAACATAATGGAGTTAAATCAAAGAAAAATATTCCTCCTGAACTTACAAAAATACTTAAAATGGCATGTTCTAATGGCACTGTGAGGTGCGATTAACTTAGAGAAGAAAATATCCTGGGTTGTTTAGTGGCAGTCCATGCCACCCTGACCCATAATTCTTTTCAAACGTTGAAGTGATTCTTCTAGGGGAAGTACACATGATGTGGGTGTTCACGCACACACCCAAGAGGTTTTACATTTACCCCAACATCCTGGTTTTAGTTTTCACTGTGAAGCTGTAGTCACGACCCGTTTGAATTATAGTGAGGCAGGGTTCAGAACATCCTGAGGCTTTTAGGTTGACTGCTAATGTTTGATTTTGCTATTTTTATCCCTGATATTTTCTTAAATAGAAGATTCCTTAAGATTACAGTATGATTGAGTTGAAGTCTAGCTACCGATTCATTTCTGTTGAAGTAATACTTATTTAAAAATTAAAAAAATAATTTATATGGAGCACATGCAAACATAATAAGAACAGAGTACAGATACTGCTATGGCTACCACTTATTTGACTATTGTTTTGCGGCATGCTTTACATAGAGCTTTCCCCTCACGACCTCCTTTCATGACCTCCACATACCCCACAGTGTGGGTCTTACCCCCATTGTGCAGGTGCAGAAATGGAAAGTCAGAGACCTTGCCAACAGCTACATGTCGGGGAGGCAGGGCTGGCCTTCCTGTCAGAATCTGTCTGGTTTCTGGAACATCTTCTAAACCTCTGTGCTTTATGGCATGTGGACAAAGAGTTTTGGTCCCAGGAAGCTTAAAATGCAGAAAAGATGTGCCCAAAAGTCTCTATAAACTTGTGCCTGCCTGGCTCAGGCAAGCAGTGCAGATGAGGAAGAGCACCAGTGGGATCTTGTTTAGCTCATCAAATAGATACTTTCAAGCTTCCGACGTCTCAACAACACATTTTCTACCCACCTATTCAACTGGCGGGAAGTTTTAGCACAAGGAAATATGGTTTATTGTTGCTGCTGCTGTTGTTGTTTACATCTTCCTTTAAAACACTGTACCATTTGCCCTTCCTTTGATCCTTCCTTGTGTGTCACAAAGGTCCGTATAACAGTTCGCTAAGGGAACAAGAGTGGAAATGCTCAGTGATGCTTAGCTAGAGGAGAGCAATAGGGAGAGGTGAGGACTGGGGTGAGGAGGGCAAAGCCAGTTAGCTCCAGCTTCTTATTGCCTTGTCTGACACATTGTTTTGAAAGTGGTTCCATGGGAGTTTTTATTGAAATCGGCTGGTTTACTTTTAAATGCTACAGACTGTGCAAGACCACATGCAGATTCAGGACATTACAGCTGCCTCTGTAAATTCATAGTTTATAAGGCTTTGATAAATGTGTAAAATTTTTCACAAATGCATTATGCATTTGTTTTGAATGTAATTTTATAAACGATGTTTATCCTATGAAAATGGCTATCAGCAGAATTCAGTGAGAACAGGGTTTCTCAATGTTGGGGATAGGTTTACAGAGAAGGCAGAATGTTACCTGAATCCAAGGAGTCAGGAGGAGTGTGATGGGGGTGTTATCTGGTCAACCATCTGGGAGGACCCTGGAGGGTCAGAGGTGCAGACAGACTCATCTTAAATCTCAGGAGAATTCAGTGTTCATTCTTGCTTGACAAGGGCCCTTAAGACTGGACCTCACATCCAGACATCCGTGTTGTAAGGTGCATGATGTTCTGTCAGCCATCCCTGGAGATTTTCTGAGCTGGAAAAATGACAGTAGAAAGCTGTGTTGTTACCCGGACATTGTGAGATTAATATAGAATACTTGGAGATGTAATAATGTATCTATGATGACATTCTTTGTAACTTACCTCTGTTTTATTTATCCTGTATATTTTGTGTAACCAGGGCACAGTTTGACCAGGTTTGTCATCTGCTGGGAGCTACTGGGAATGTGTTCCCATTATATTTTCAGGGACTTCATATCAGTGATATTAGATTTTGTCATTTACAGGCACATAAAATCATTCTATCTTAAGCTAGAAACTTACTGGCATGCCTGCCTTTAATACACAAATCATCATACTCTTCGCTCATTGGTCTTAAAGTTGGTCATGAATGCTACCCGAATTTCCAGGGATGTCTAGGAGTTTGATTCTTCTTCATTCAACCTCATTAGAAATGTACACACACACACACACACACACACACACACACACACACACACACACTTGCAACGCCCTCACACCTGTGCCTACAACTGTGTGTTTGTGCATGTGTGTACAGTGCACACTTTCACATAAGCTTTTCTCTTCTCCTTCTTTGTATAATAAACTCAGCATAAAGCAAATTGAGGGTTTGTTTTTTTCAGCTGGAACTAAAGAGATCCAACATGGAAGGTACTGGGTGCTGAGAGCCCCCAGTAGTACCGGGCAGCCAAAGGAGGTTTACTGTGTGACACCAGCCAGGCTGGAAAGATTGCTGAGTGGAACCAGACAACAGAGCAAAAAGGGAAGCCAATTACCCAAAGGCAAATGAGACTCTAATTACAGCTTCAGCTGAAGAGGAGAAATTATTGAAGGAGAGGCTTCCCAATCTCCAGTTAGGTACAGCCCAGAATAGTTGTTCAGAGCAAAGGCCTTTATCAGGACCTGATGTTGCCACCTCCACCAGGACCCTTTACCTCTCTCAGCATCTGGCTTTCTTCTATCGGAGACAGGTGCAGGGTGGTCTCCTCGGTGCATTGCTCTGAGTATTAAGTGAAATAATTCACACACGAGGCAGAGAGTCTGGCATTTAGTAAAGAGCTCACAGGTGAAGTGTCACCACCCTCGCTGGCAGTAACTCTTTCTAGCCCAGCTATTCCATGGATGGAAGGGCTGTGTGAGAGAAGGCAAGGCTGGAAGTCAGCGGTGGCGCTGTGTTCTGATTTGGCAAGCTCCTGCACATTACAATGTAGTGAAGTCGTCCCTCAATCTCAAGTGAGAAACTCGAATCAGGGATGATGCTTCAGCCTGCTTTTATCTCCAGGTCTGCAGACTGAGCTGGCCACCTAGAGCAACTGTGTGAGCAGCACACAGTGTGGAGGACCACAGCAAGTTCTCCTTGATGGTGAAAATTTGGCTTCTTAGCTCCCCTTGATGCCATGAGAGTACACTGTGATGAGACTATGTTGCCTCATCTTTGATTATGTATCCTCACATAATCCCTAGGTATTCAGGGCTGTGCTGTCTTGTGCTGAAATTAAAACGTAGGAAGTAGGATGCAAACACAGGCTCCCACTGTCCCCACTATACCTAACTGTCCCTGAGTCACCAGCATTTGCTACAGCGACTAGAAATACATTTGAGCTTGTAAAAATTCATAGTCTGTATTCAAGGCATTTGAAGATCTTGGATGTTGAGAAAGCTCAGCCACTTGCCCTTGCTGTAGGCTTCCTGTTTCTGGAATTTATTCCATCTTCCCCAAATTAAAGGCATGGAGGCAAAAGGGGTGACCTGTCAGACCAATCTTCTGATACTCAAGCTCTGCCTAACATTCACAGTAAAATAAGACCAACAAAGAAGGTTCTACCTGCCTGCCAGAGTTATTTTGTTAAGTGGGGAGGTGGGAGAGGGTCGGGGGAAGAGAAAGAGAGAAGGAAAGGGAGATTCCACAGCCAGCTGATGAAAGATCTAAATCAGCAGTTCAGAGGAACTTTGAAGAGGCTTTGCCCTGATACACTCAACAACTTGGTTGCTCCTGGAATCTGGTTGAACAGTTCTCTCCATCCCAAGAAAGTCTTAAGCAAAATAAAGGCCTTCCAAAGCCTTCTGTGCTTAGCCTGCCAGGAGAGAGTGATCTCCCAGCAGTGATTTCACTTCTGAGTGTGGAGGGGTGCAGCTAGGAGCACACAGGGCATACCATCAGTGTTGCTGCTGGGACAGGAGATTCCCCTTCCAGCCTCCATCTGCAGCAGGGAACCAGGCAGCTCCAAAGCCTTCTGTGCTTAGCCTGCCAGGAGAGAGTGATCTCCCAAAAGTGCTTTCACTTCTGAGTGCGGAGGTGAGATCTCCACCTTCTCTCTGGAAGGGAACAGCTAGGAGCACACAGGGCATACGATCAGTGGAGCTGCTGGGACAGGAGTCTTCCCTTCCGGTCACCATTTGCAGCAGGGAACCAGGCAGCTCCAAAGCCTTCTGTGTACAGACCCTGGCAGAAGAGAGTTGGTCTCCCAGGAGTACAGACACAGGCTTACAGGCCCATAGGAGGGACAAGCTCCAGCCAGAGACAGCAAGAGCGACTAACACCAGAGATAACCAGGCAAAAGGCAAGTGCAAGAACCCTACCAACAGAAACCAAGTCTACTTGGCAACATCAGAGCCCAGTTCCCCCACCACAGCAAGTCCAGGAAACCCCAATACACCAGAAAAGCAAGAGTTGGATTTAAAGTCTCATCTCATGATGCTGTTAGAGGACATGAAGAAGGACCTAAATAACTCCCTTAAAGAAATACAGGAGAACATGGGTCAAATGGTAAAAGTCCTTAAAGAGGAAGCACAGAAATCCCTGAAAGAAATACAGGGGAGCATGGGTCAAAAGGTAAAAGCACTTAAAGAGGAAAGACAAAAATCCCTTAAAGAATTACGGGAAAATACAAACAAACAAGTGAAGGAACTGAACAAAACCATTCAGGATCTAAAAATGAAAGTAGAAACAATAAAGAAATCACAAAGTGAGACATTTCTGGAGATAGAAAATCTTGGAAAGAATTCAGGAGTCATAGATGCAAGAATCAACAACAGAATACAAGAGATAGAAGAAAGAATCTCAGGTGCTGCAGATACCATAGAAAACATAGTAAATATATTCAACTAAATTATAGAAGAAAACTTCCCTAACCTAAAGAAAGAGATGTCCATGAACATACAAGAAGTCTACAGAACTCCAAACAGACTGGACCAAACCAGAAAGTTCTCCTGGCACATAATAACACCAAATGCACTAAACAAAGAATATTAAAAGCAGTAAGGGAAAAAGGTCAAGTAACCTATAAAGGCAGACCTATCAGAATTACACCAGACTTCTCCTGAGATGATGAAAGCTAGAAGATCCTGGGCAGATCTCATACAGACCCTAAGAGAACACAAATGCCAGCCCAAACTACTATACCCAGCAAAACTCTCAATTACCATAGATGGAGAAAACAAGATATTCCATGATAAAACCAAATTTACACAATATCTTTCCACAAATCCAGCCCTACAAAGGATAATGGATGGAAAACACCAGCATAAGGAGGGAAACTACACCCTAGAAAAAGCAAGAAAGTAATCTTTTTCCAACAAACCCAAAAGAAAGTAACCACACAAACATAAAAATAACATCAAAAATAACAGGAAGCAACAATCACTATTCCTTAATATCTAATAACATCAATGGACTCAATTCCCCAACAAAAAACATAGTCTAACAGAAATATTTTTCATGTAAATCTTCAATTTTATCAGAAAATGTTTGAGATTCCTCTTTCAATCAATTTAGTGATGTTTTTTATGTCTACCATTTTAACTGTATTATTTTCCAGGATAATCTTTAATTTTAACATTTTTTCTATATATTTCTTCAATTTTATCAGAAATATTTTCCATGTAAATCTTCAATTTTGTCAGAAAATGTTTATAATTCCACTTTCAATCAACTTAGAAATATTTTTATGCCTACCATTTTATCTGTATAATTTTCCACGATAATCTTCAATTTTAGTGTTTTTTCTATGTATTTCTCCAATTTTATCAGAAATATTTTCCATGTTAATCTTCAATCTTATCAGATAATGTCTATAATTTTACTTTCAATCAACTTAGGAATATTTTTATACCTACCATTTTATCTGTATAATTCTCCATGAAATAGTCAGTTTTAACATATTTTTCTATATATTTCTTGAATTTTATCACAAATATTTTCCTTGTAGATCTTCAATTTTATCAGAAAATGTTTATAATTCCACTTTCAAGCAACTTAGGAATATTTTTATGCCTACCATTTTATCTGTATAATTTTTCCATGATAATCTTCAATTTTAATGTTTTTCTATATATTTTTTCAATTTTATCAGAAATATTTTCCATGTAAATCTTCAATTTTATCAGAAAATGTTTATAATTCTACTTTTAATCAATTTAGGCATATTTTTATTCCCACCATTTTATCTGTATAATTTTCCATGAAATAGTCAATTTTAACATCTTTTTCTGTATATTTCTTGAATTTTATCACAAATATTTTCCTTGTAGATCTTCAATTGTATCAGAAAATGTTTATAATTCCACTTTCAATCAACTTAGAAATATTTTTATGCCTACCATTTTATCTGTAATTTTCCATGATAATCTTCAATATTAATGTTATTTTATATTTTTCTACAATTTTATTAGAAATATTTCCTATGTAAATCTTCAATTCTATCATAAAATGTTTCTACTCAGAAAATGTTTATAATTCCACTTTCAATCAACTTAGAAATGTTTTTATGCCTACCATTTTATCTGTAATTTTCCATGATAATCTTCAATATTAATTTTATTTTATATTTTTCTACAATTTTATTAGAAATATTTCCCTGTAAATCTTCAATTTTATCATAAAATGTTTCTACTTCCTTTTTCAATTAATTTAGCAATGTTTTTTATGTCTACCATTTTACTCTTTAATTTTCCATGAAAATTGTCAATCTTAATGTGTTTTTCTATATGCTTTTTCAATTTTGTCAGAAACATTTTCCATGTAAATCTTTAATTTTATCATAAAATGTTTTTACTTCCTTTTTCAATAAAAAAGAAAAAAAATAAAGGTCTTAAATCCAAGCCAAATATGGCATGTGTTTCCTGTGCCTTGGTCAGATGACTTAGATCAGTGTAAAAATGAACTGATTTGGAAGGGAACTGGGAGTTGGGGAGGACATGTGGGACTTTCTGCTCAGTTTTGCTATGAACCCAAAACTTCTTTTAAAAAATGTCCATTAGAAATTAAACCTTTAGAGAACATACAGCCATGTCTGATTCATCAGCCTCCTACTCCTATGATTTTCAAAAGGCCTTGGAAGGTTTGTTTCTCCGTGGTTATAATAACTTAAGCAGAGCTTAGATATTAGCAGATTTGCCCCAAAGCTGATAGGTACCCCCCTTTCTCCCATGCCTTTAATCAAACTCCTTAGGATTAGAGGCTCTGGTACATCACTGAGGGCCATAGCATCTCTCCCTCTCCCTCTCCTACTCCCTTTCCCTTGCCCTCTCCCTTTCCCATTCTCTCCCCTCCCCCTTTCCTTCTCCCCTCCCCCTCTCTTCCCCCTCCTGCTCCCTCTCCCTTACTCTGCCCCTCCCTTTCCCCCTTCCCCCTACCCCCTTCTCTCATATGCTCATCTTGGCTCTTAGGACATCTTAATGCACCAGGGAAGTGCTAGGAGACTTCGTTTTCACTATGTATAGGTGGTGTCCAGCAAGGCTGACATTGGGATAGCCCGTTCCTGCAGAGCAGTAGTAGCAATGGTCTGGATTCCCAAGGTAGAGCTTAGATGGAGCCATGTTCAGGTTTCCTGTTGTCCTGGCTACCAGCTGTCTATGCCCTTCTCCCCCACGCCTCCCATTTTCTCTGTCATTTCCTCCAGTCCCACGTCATCTCTTGCAGCCCCGTGTCTGTAAACTTGCTGCCTTCAGCCACAACCCAAAGATCTTCTGCAGGACCCCTGTTTTCATCTTAAATCAGAACCCATTGTATGTGCCTCAGTCCTGAGCCAGGTCTCACTCAACCAGGCTCCCTAGTGCTCTGGCTCTTCAACTTTAGGGTCTGAGGCACATCAGGTGACCTAATGTAGACCACAGAGGAAATGTGATCTGGAAAAATTCATCTCCTAGAGAGTGATCCCAGCAGTTTTCTCTTTGGGTCATCCAAGAAGGCACACCTACAGCACAGGCCAATCTTATTTGCATATGCATAATTTCCTTAGTGCAGCTTTTGCCTTGATTCTTTTGAACCTAGGTATGTGACTGCTTTATTCCCATTGAGCTTGGACCGATCTTGCCCTGAGGACTGCCTCATCCCTCTAACTAATGATGATCCTGTTACCTAGAGGAGATTGTATTGACTGCGATGAGAGATTTAGTCTTAAGCCTTCAATAAAACTGAGTGTCTGTGTGTCTGGCTGTGTGTGCATGTTTAATCTGCATGGCTCATGAGGATATGCCCTCCTCTGGTGAGATCTGTGAGGATGCTGTAAATTGATCGGAAAACTGGTCAGTTTTCCTCCTGTGTTGCATTAAGAGAATCAGGTTCCCATTACAGTACCTCCAAACCCACACCCTCACCAGGCCAGGAGCTCTTTCTCATTAATGCTTTGTTTACTACAGTCCAAGCAACACAACAGAAACTGGCATATGCTGGATCTGAAGAGCTCCCATGCTTCTTGGAGATGTTCATTATGTTCACCCAGCATTGACTTCTTGACTCCCAGTAAAGCACTATGCTTCTTCGTGTGTCTAATAACCGGCGATGAGGAAAGAGATGGCTGTCTTAATTGAAGGAGAGTTCTCTAGGAGGAAATGCTGCCTTGAAGATTTAAGTAGTATGACCTAGGACAAGTCACTTTTCTGGGCTCTGCTGTGCATGTGTATGATTGGCATCGAAGCTCGAAGGTCCTGTCATCAGGTCTGTGTTGCCAGGACAACAAAGAAAGGCAGCAGCTTCCTGTACTATACAAACTCCTTGAAAAACATTGCTATCCCAAGGGTTTTCAAGGCACTTGTGTCAGCCTTACATGAGAGATACCAAAAGACTGTGTTCAGATATGCTATGTAACTTCATAGCCATGGTATGTGGATCTGTGCTGTACTGGGGAGAGAGGTCTAGCAGGCAGTGCTCTGTGTCGGGTCTTGTTTGGGACCTGAGATTTTCAAGCTCCTAGCCCTAGAGAGGAGGCGTTCATCAGGACAACAGTATCTTCTGCATTGGTATATTCCTTTCGTACAAATGCCTGTGTGGGTCTTGAAAAGGTGCCTTCTGTCAGATTCATGCTGACTGTGGGGCAGATTTACTAGGACCTGTGTGAACAGCAGAATGCGTTGTTGAGCATGGTTGGTTGATGTGGATTCTGGGCTCTGTCTCTGGTTGTATTGGCAGGTTTATAATCAATTATAGTCCAGGTAACAGGAGGTTCACCACAGCACATTGCTGTCGTGAGAGGCCTGTGCAAAGAAATCAAATAGGCCCTAGTTACTGCTCAGGAACATTTGTCGCGTTTAAGGGGCCCGTGGTGGGCTGCAAATCTTGGTAAGTGGTAGGACCTGAATATGCACAATGGAGTAGTTTGTGGTGTGCTTCAGAGGGAAGAGAAAGGAATTCCCTGAACTCAAGATTTGTGGATCCCTCTTCTTTTTTCGCCATGAGATTATAGTCATATCCATCAATAGACATGCCCAGGGGTTGGGGATAAGGAAGAGAGACGGCTGTCCCCTGCTCCTATTCCTGGAAGGGCAGCAGTGGGTGCATGGGGGGCCTCTTCCTAGTAGCAAGACTGTTCTTTAGGTCTACACCTGGCCGTCTACCCCCTTCTGCCTCCTTTGCCATCCTTAGAGGTTGATACTGGATGGTCCTCAGTAGGTCTCTTGCATATGATGTTGATAGGTGGGGTGAATGTACCTTCAGAATATACTATTGTGTGCCTGCAAATCTCCAGATCTTTGTTTCTATGCCTTGGGGTCTGAAAAAATGCGGTACACTAAGGAAAGAGGGGGAGTTACCATGTAGGGCAGTCACACACTTTCTCACCAAAGCTGGCTCCAGTTTTGGTCTCTATGTTCTTGCCCACTGAAGCTTTAAGAGTTTTTTTGTTTGTTTGTTTGTTTTGTTTTGTTTTGTTTTTTAACTTTTTACTTTTTGCCCCCAGGCTGCTGATCTTTTCAAAGCTGTACTATTTCCTCCCAGTCAATCAGACTGTGAGATGACAGGATAAATTGCAATCAACAGTCACACCCCAAGATGTTGGGAGAAGATGATTAAAGATACGTGATTATTCTACACACCCCCCTGCTGGGATAGTTGAGGATCTCCCTGGAGAGACTAGAATGTCTAACCGCAGGAGCTGTCCAAGGTCACAGCATGAATTAGAGGCGGAGTTGAGATCAGAGGCCAGGAATGCCAAAAATACTTTCTTTCCTTTTACTAGTGTTTCCTGAAGTTTCTTGGAAGACCTGCCCCATAGCTGAGTGGAGCTCCTGGAGCCATGTAGAGCCTCAAGTGTGCACAGGGGAAGTCCTAGATCTCAGAAATGGAGCCTATTGTGCTATTATAACTTCCTTCCGGATGCCAGTGGGCTCTGGATACTCTGTCCGTAGCCTTTTCCTACTAATCAGGAAGCTCACCCTCCTCTGAGAATTTTGTGAAAAGGTTTTATCTTCATTGAGCTAGTTGCCATCCTAGATTACTGTAGGAAGTGCTGCTCGCGTGTTTTCTGAGATAGGAAAAGGCTCTATAACAAATATGAGCAAATTAAAATGAGCCTACGTTATAAAAATAATAAGTAAATAATAGTAATATATAGTAAATATAAATTATATTTATAAAATATAAATAGTAAATATAAACTAAGGTGGGCACCCAGTGGGTCTCCTATTGGTAAAAGCAGTGAATAGCTAAAGCTTGGGAAATATTTTTTATTTAACATCCTAAGGGAAGACTATATAGATGAATCCCTGCTTTCTTCTTAGTCATAGAATAAATAACCAGAAAAACAACCAGTAACCCTAAAAAGAAAACAAAGACCTAGCCGTATACCAAAGACCATTTCAAGAGTGTTGTCTCATTATTGACAGCTTATAAAACTGACCAGAGAAGCCAGAGAATTTGATCAACAACCACTGTTAGATCTATTTTTGCTGATAGCCTAAATCATAAGCCGTGCCCCGTTGTACTTGTTGAGAACAAAAACAAGTTTTATTTTGTAGGCACTGCTGCTCTATTTGAAGATTGTATCTTAGTCCTTATTCTCCTTTCTGACCTCCCCCTAAGAAGTTCTCTGATTGCCTTATTATTCAATTAGAGGAAGTACGTGGAAGAAAAAGATGGCAAGATGCCCTTCATCAAGCATTTTTCTACTGTTGCTACATTTTAAAGATTAGCATGTATGGCTAAGTGAAATGGGATATTAAAGCTATTTGTCAAAATGGGATATAGAACTTTCCACATTTCCAACCTGTAATTTCCCTATATCAAGTGAGCACACAGACAGAAGGATGTATTGGATTAGCCGATTTGGGTGATTTCCTTATTAATGTTTATTGTGAATCTCCAAGTATTACGTACTTTGTTCTCCTACTCCTTCAGGCAGGCATTTCCTCATACCTGTGTTATCCAGGATCCAGTGCTCTGAAGACTGGTTCCCCAAAGGTGAACTTGTCTCTGAGGAACATCTCCATGATCTTGTTCCTGTCCCCTCTCTGTGGCCCTCCTTCTAATGGTCAATATGTTTCCTATGGATGGCTCCTTCTACAAAGAATGTATTTTCATTCAGAGGAAAGTAGGGAGAGGGAGGGGTAGCCAATGTCTGGTGACTTAAGGGCAGTTAGAGTCAAATGTTTGAAAAATGAGCTGCTGAAATCAGCAGAGGCTTTGCAGAGCGACTGGAAGGACTGCATACTGATAGGTAAAAGTACCTAGAAACCAAGAAATAATGCTGCGTGTGGAGATGCCCACTAATAAAAAGACTGCATTGCTAAGTGGGGGCCCAACAAGGTTAATGGTAGTACATTCTTTTTTAGTACCAAAGATTAACATGATAACTTGCATATTAAAGTTAATTCAGATACACTGCTAATGGAGGAGGCATACAAAATTAATTTCTACAGCACCTCATAAATTATCAGCCCTCCATCTTTGTTGGCTTTCACTTTGTCTATGCAAGCATGGTGTGCGTGCCCTAAGTGGGCATATTCCAGCCACAGGGTGCCCTTGGCCCCTGAGCAATGTGGGGAGCTTGAATATGTTCCTTTCAGTGCTAGCCTTCTGCTGAGTGTTTCCCTGCTAGGATGTGTGTACTTCATCACCTTGTAGACTCCAGTTTGGCAGGGATCTTGGTGTTAATCATTAATGAGACAGCAAGGCCAAGCTGAGATGGGGAGAAGGTAGAAGGTGGGCCAGAGGAGGGAAGAGCTTCTCTCCCAGTGGCAGAGAACTCTCCACATGCTATTTGGGAAAGCAGCTTTGGGTAACTGCTTGCTGTCTTTCTCCCTGTGAAGTACCAATGTTCAGGGCAACCCAAACTTTAAGAACATAGAATCTGAAAGACAAATGCAAATGTGTCAGTTCTGGCATCATGCCCTGAGTAACTTCCATGACTTCCTGAATTCTTACTTTGTGCACCTGTTAAACAAGAAGGAAAATAATATGTAATATAAAGTAATAATACACAGACAGACAGACAGACAGACACACACACTCACACACACACACACACACACACCCAGGAACTATATTTATACTTATTCTAGTAATATAATTATTTATTGCCATACAATATAGACATATGTACATTTTGTTTCATTATATAATTACAGATACCTAATTTTAATGTAATGTATGTACAAGAAAACAGATGCATCTTAAGTACATAGTCTTGTGCTTTTGTGCATATGTATTCTTGCATCTACACATCTCACATACCAATACATTTCAATTACAGTGAGATATGAGTTTATTAAAAATTAAGTAATATCAATTCTGATATTTCTAGTGCTTACAGGGGGCCAGGTGTGTGGCACTAAGTTCTTGGTGAGTAGGCTTGACTGTCAACTTAATTGGCTCAAGAAGCACCTAGGAAATTTTGGAAACACAGCTCCCCTGTGAGGAAGCTTGCAGCACCCAGGAAAACGAGGGAGCTTGCAGGTAGAGTGATCAAATCAAAAGTTAAATAGGTTGTTGGGCATCGGTGGGGCTTTGCTGAGTGTGGTCTAGTTGATGGACATGGGGTTGAGTCCTAAGGACTGTACCTGGTCCCTGGTCCCATTTTGCTATTCTCTGCTTCCTGACTGTTGTGTCAAAGCTTTCCCTGCCATGCCCTTCTGCCACCATGGCCCTGTCTTACCACAGGCCTAAAAGTAATGGTGCCAGCTCACTATGGTCCATAACCTGAAATGAGTCCCTTCCCCATGTTTGTGTCCCCCCACGCCCGTTCTTGTTAACAGCACTGAAAAACCTGATTAGCACACCATTGTATTCCATCTCACAAACTTGTTTCGAGAATGCTCATTTTGTCTCATAGATGAGGAAACAGATGTATGGAGGACCTAAGAAGTTTGCCCAAGATCAGATAGATGGTGATTGAGACCCTGTGCCCACATTCTCTTTGAGTATAGATTGCATGGTATGTGTCACATGGTCCTTTATTAAGAATGTCAGGGGGACACAAATACAGCCTGCTTGCTGGCTGGCATTTCTCTTCATCTCTTGTCTTCCTTGGCTTCTGTATCTCTCTGTATGTTTGTGGGAAAAGTGGTGATGCTGAAATACAGAGTGTCCAGGAGAGCAAGCTGTTCTCTCTCTCCGTGCCCTCCACGGGAGGCACATGGAAAGAAGTGTAGCAGTGGCCAGTGATGGGGTGTGTTAGGAAACCCTGCTCTCCAGCTCCCACCCAGCAGGCCTTGCTTGGAGACAGGGCAATGCTCAGGCCTTAGTCTCGTGCTGGTTTAAGCATCTCAAGTGAAAATCTTCCATAGTTATGATCACCTGTTGCAAAACAGCCTCTACATTCATCTGTACGTGGTCCTGCAAGAACCGCTTCCCCTTCCCTCTCCCTTTCCCCCTCCTTCTTTTCTTCTGTGTCTTTTACTACCTCCTCATTTCCTCTTCTCATTTTCCTTCTGCTTCATTTCATTTTTTTTATCCTTTTCCACCTCCTCTTTCCCTCCCTTTTCTTCATTTCATCATGGTCACCACCAAATAAACCCAGTAGACAGTCTGCTAACAGTATCACAATTTCCTGCTATGAATTATTGTTGGCGGAGAAATAGCCACGTTCACTGAGTCTTTCGTGTAATTAGACATAATTAAACTGGTATCTACCCATTAATCTCAGATGTATTTAGCTACTGGGGCCTTTGGCATGCCCATCAGGGTATTTTATAAGTTATCAAGCTATTCTGTAGTAGTATTCATTCTATTCTCTTCAGTGCTATTTCTGATAGTCGGCCAGAGCCCCCCTCCCATCTCCTTGCATACTTCTCCTTCCTCCTTCTGCCCATCCCTGAAGCTTTGGCACCACATTTGCTTTGACTCTGGCTACATCTGTTCGTATCACCCATGTTCTGGTCCTGCACTTCCTGGTAACCCCGACATTTATAGATGTTTAGGACATAATGGTTCACCGTAGTAGATGAAGCACCAAGAACTAGCACTCAGTCATGAAACCATCTTTGTTTGCTTTTCATTTTATTTACTTTTATACATCTGTTACAGGAGATGATGACATAATTGGATAAGCACTTGCTTTTCTTTGGTTCTTTTCAGAATGAACATTGTACTGTCTGATGTCACAGGAAGCTGATCACATCACTAATTGATATAGGCTTGGTTTATCAAAATCTACTTTTAATAAGGGTTTCTAAATGCTTTAACCTCCCTTCTAGCCCACCACCCACAAGAGGTAGTGAAAAAAAGAAAGGTTATTAGGATACTGGGGAAGTGAACCTGTTTAGAAATAGTTCTTTGGAGCAAATCCAATCTGTGGTGTCAGGAAATCAGCAGTTCAGTTTACAGGAATCAGGAGCAGCAGCTCAATCTACTTGAAAACACTTCATGAATATGCCCGCAGTCCAGTTCAGTAATGTTGGGGTGACAAACAGGAATCAGCAGCGGTGGCACCACCTAGCAGAAACAGCCAGGCCTCTGCCAAATCTGCAAGAGTCAGCAGGAGCAACCAGGACCAGCAGGATGCCAGAAGTTCTCTGCCTTGCCTCGCTCAACGAAGTGAAGATCAGCGAAGACACAGACCAATGAAGCATTGTAAAGCTAGCTATGCAAGCCCCATCACTGTCCGTTGAGTTGAGCCCTATTTATTCTCCCTCCAAACATTATATTCCTTGCACAAAATGAGTCTTTCTTGTCAAAACTCCACGTGAGTCTATATCAGCTGATATCATTCTGCCAATCAGCCCAAGTGCAAGGAAGCAGCAAGAAGCCCCCAGAACATCACCAGAAGATTTTTGGTGCATTTCTTTCTATGAAATCACAACAAACAATGACCATGAAGGAATGGCAAGGCATATCAATACTATCCAGTGTCATTCACCTCCTGTTGGGTCCTTCTTAACATCATGCATCTTTTCATGTGTTTGCTTTAGCAAAACATCCTTTCACCTGTGCCTGCTACAGCAAAATATCCCTTCACATGTCTGCCCCAGAAAAACACCATCTGACACAACTGACTTTCCAAGGAAACCATAAGTTTCTACTTCAAACAGACATGTAGAACAGAAGCTTTAGAATGTTAACATTTGAATTCAATATGAAGAGTTTTCTTTTAGAACTTGAATGTCAGATAAACCTGTGTTTCCTGGAGGGGGTGGGAGTCCTCTTTTGCTTTAATGTTCAAAGACCTCAACAATTTGGCTAATTTTCTTCACTGCCCCTCGAGGACAACTGGACCCTGTGAGCTGACCTTTACCTTTCTCTCACATTCTCTCTCTCGTTTTTATTCTTTTTGGACTAAGGTAGTATATGAAGAAGTACACATAGCTAATAATGAGTCTATGAACAAGTAATGCCTCCCAAATAAAATATTAATATCAATTTCATAGGAGTACAATTTGAGATTCATCCGCAGGGACCAAACATAATTGGAAATGCACTGTGTTTCATTGTGTGTGGGTTTTATACTGTTCCTGTCAATTGACTGCCTCTTTCTTTATTACACTTGGACCACCCTCAGGGTGAGGACTGTATATCCTTGTTGCTTTGTGTGGAGAGCTCATTATGTGTCATTGAGGGATATTTATTCTCTCCTCTTCCTTCTATCTCACACTTTCCCTAGATCCTCTCCTATTGCTTTACAATCCAAGCAGTATCTCTTTCATTCTCTTATTTAAATATTGGGCCTAAGTGTGAGGTTCATTAAATCACTCTTTGCTTTGGGTCATGGGGGCGGGATGCAGAGAGGGTAAGCCCACCCATTTCCATTTTTATTTCTGGGGAGGAAAACGATCAGCTTTGAGAATTTCCCTTTTGAAGGTCTAGCTTGTTTGTAGCATGTGACACCACTCAGATTGCTCTCCATAATAAACAATGATGGTATTAGAAATATGGAGCTGGAAGTCAGGAGTCCCAGTCTCCCTCCTTTGCAGCTGAGGTGGGGAAGAGGAGAGAAGAGGGAGAAGGAGCCAGAGGATGATTGAAAACAATTACCATTCCATTTCGCCAGTGCTTAAACCCAGGCACGCTTTCTCATTTAATTCTCTGAAACGAAGAGCCCCTCTGTTAGCCTTAAAATGCAAGCAAGAGGCTTTTTTAATGTGTGATTTTCCCAGAAATGGAATGCTAGCACTCCTATTGATCCAAACATCGCTGTTGGGTTTTGTTCTTCTATTTGTAAGCTTGCGATAGCGGGAGGAGAGGGCTCCTGCATGGCTCGAGGAGTGCCCGTAAGTGGCATTATTACTCTTAAGTTACAAAGAGCAACGCAAGAGGCACTCAGAGAGAGCAAGCCTGAGCCCTCTGTGGTCTGTCTGCATACGAGAAAGGAGATTGAAATTGCAAGACACATGTTAGAACCATTTCCACTTATACCCACCTTTCAGAATTTAGTCATCTGGGTTTGGGGTCCCCTGAAACACACACACACACACACACACAGTACTTTGAATAATGAAGAGAATCATTTCAGTTCACTTTATCCCAATGTGCCTAGACCAGGTGTTTAGTGCATAACTTAGCTCCAGCTGAAGGCCCAGCACAATCTACTGTGGACCCAAACTGTCTTAGACTCAGCATCTGATGTGTATGCCTCATTACATATGGGGCTGCTCTAGACTGTGGATGATGCTGCATTTGGATTATCCCATGAAAGAGACATTTGAATCCTCATCTGTGGAGGAAATTTGTAGAAGGGTCCTCTCAGCATCACACAGCTGGGCAATAGTAAGGCTGGCATTTAGACCTAAGGCTTCCTACCCTGACTCCAGGACTTTACACACGTCTTCATGCCTCCCTTTGCAATAAGGCAAAGCTTCAAAAGCGTGAGGTATTATCAGAAGGGCTGACCACAGGAAATCGTGAAGGTGAGGGCATTAGCATACAATCCTCCCTCACCCCACAGTCCCCAGAAAAGACCACCTTGCTTCCTTAAATATTACAGAATAAACAATACCATTATACTCCGACATGAATCACTGTTTTGGTCCTGAGAGGAGCCTCAGATTCAGACCGACAAGGCCCCCTCTGCCTCGAGTACATTCACCTCACTCTTATTAGGACCCCACTGTGTGATGGAGATTGTGCAGCAACTGTGGGAGACGTGACTCAGCTGATATTGGATATTTTGTCTCAGCTTTTCAAGTCTACTGGGGGAAAGGTACCAAACTATGCAAAGGTCACAATTTCTGCTCTCTAGCTGAGTAGGATGAGATAGGAAGACGCTAAGTCAACATTTCGTTCTCACGCCTCCTTTTTCCTAATAACTCTGTCTCTTATTAAGATATGTCTGTCACAATGCCTCTGCCTGCGGAGGAAGTCCATTTGGAATTTATTACTATAGACTAACTTATACAAGGTTGCAGAATTAGAGTTTGTGGAGAAAGAAAATTTATGATTTGTGGATGCATGGGTACAGGCGTGTCTAGAGGGGACAGGCTGTGGGGAGGGGAATTGGGAACCCTGTGCATAAAAAGAATCAAAAAAACTTAGCTTTTGAAGAACGTAGGAGCTGCTGACTGACTGTTCTAATAGTGGAGTTAAGGTATATGTGGTGCTGATTTGGAGCAATTGTGGTAGGAATGTCAGACCCAGCTACTGAGCACACTTGTATTACATGTGTTTGAGGGACTGCTCATTGCCTCCCTAATATCCAGGATCACCTAGGACAGAGGCAACTTAGTTCGACTCCAAGCTCTCCTATTGGCTCCTCCTAGTTTGGAGGTGGATGAGACAAGGCCTTTTACCAGGTGGGGATGCTCTCATTCAGGGTAGTATGGCAAATGTTGTCCTTCTAAGCATACGGGGTATATCCAGTACTGGAGCGCACTTAGCAAACCCAGATTACATGTTTATTTTACAAAACCCGTCTTTGGTGGAGCTGTGTGCTTTAATGAAAAAGCTTCAGAGAAGGGTCAGGTCAGCATTGCAGTGGGGCAGGTCAAACGAAAAACACAAGGACCTGTTAGAACTTGACTGTCCTAACAGCTTTGGAAGGTGTGATGGTAGGCAGTCTCTGCAGCAACCATTTCATGCCTTCGGGAGGTGTTCACAGGAGCTTTTCATTACTTGCTCCATTTACTTGAAGTGAAAGGCTTCATGATTAGATCCTAATTTGATAAGCTTTGTAAGGAATCTGTTGCTTGGTATCAACCCTTGAAGATGCCTATGTTTATCACTTATTAACCAGTCCACCTGCAGGTTCTACTGACCCGACTTCCAAAACCTAGCCTAAGTCAGTCCATATTTTTGCCCCTATATCTGTGAAAACAAGCAAACAAACAAAACAAAATGAAAAGAAACAAACAGGCTTTATGTCTTGCCTTGTCCGTTGCTGGAGAGAGGAGGTAAGCTAGCTCAGGAGCTGTGAACGTGGGGTCTTGAGCCCCGTGGCTCTGCCAACACTAACTGTTTTTAGCTTGAATCAAATTACTAAATGTCTCTCAACTCTTGTCCATAGAAGCAATATGAGATTCTGTACTTTAGAAAGAACAGCTGGGAGACAATGAGGGCTTAAAGCCTGTCCCTTTCCTCTCTACAAATCCCCTTCTGTATGCTGCCTTAACTTTCTAGGACCAACCCCAGGTGCCCAGGAAAACAAAGAAGTGAAACCTTGTTTATTTCTGTGTATTAATCAAATCTTTATCATTGCCCAGATGAGCCCTGACCTCTTCCCTACCTGTCCAAATTTTCTGTTCCTGTCTTACTTTCTCCCAAGTATACTTGTCTCCGGCTAATTTTCTATATCAGATCTGCATACAGGGCCATGACCTCCTGTTTCTTCTCATCCAGATTTCTCTGCCCCAAGATCTTGGCATGTTCTTCTCCATGTGGCCTTTTCATGTCAGGCCCAGTCTTGGTCTCAGAGACATCTCCTTGACTGCATTCAGGACATGGTCCTTCCACCTCCGGTTCCCTCCAGCTTGTTCAGTAGATCCTGTGTGGCAAGCTCACCTCCATTCTCTGCCTAGGAGCACAGCCAGAGCCTGTTTCTGGAGCTACCTCCTTGACAGGAGCCTGCATCTGTGGACTAGAAACACAAACCAGACCTTGGGCTCTCTGTCCCCTGGGTTTGGACAGCCTAAGACAATGATTCTCAACCTGTGGGATGTGACTCCTTTGGGGACATCTAATGGTTCTTTCATGGGGGTTGCCTAAGACTATCAGAAAACACACATATTTATATTACAGTTCATAACAATAGCAAGGTTACAATTATAAAGCAGCAACAAAAATAACTTTTATGACTGGGGGTCACCACAACATGAGGAACTGTACTAAAGGGTTGCAGCATTAGGAAGGTTGAGAACCACTGACCTAGTTCCTTCTTCTTCATGGGATGATCCCTGAGAGGTTACTGGAAATCTGGAGAATTGTGCCCTGTTTTTCCTATTCACTTCCTGTCCCTTCCTGTTCCCATTTCCTGTTCCAGAGGTTGCTGGGGCATGCAAACTTTATCCTTGAGCTTGCTACTGGGAAAGCCAAACTGGAAAAGCCAACTGTCACTTTCTTTCTTTGTTTACCACAGCCTATGTAATAGAACATCTTTGAGAATAATGTTTGTCTCAATAAGTATTTGTCAGCTATGTGTTTCTCTATGTGTATACACACAGCACACAGTAAACAATGTAGGACATACACTTGATATTCAAAGGACACATACATATTACAGGTGTGTATGTTTTGCAATATATAGACTGTCAGAGAATTCAAATGTATCTACAATCAGTGTGACTTTGGGGATATATTTGTATCACCTCTTAAAAATTCTTGTAACTTGGAGCTGGGGAGAGGGTTCAAAGGAAAACGTGTCTGCTGCAGAAGGGGTGGGAGCGACCTGCATGCTTCAACCCCAGTGCAGTAGGAGTGGAAACAGAGGATCTCAGCTACCTAGTCTAGCCAAATTGGAATCTTCGTCCCAGGTGGAGAATGATAATGAAACATGACATTAAACTGGCAAGGGCACCTATGTGCAGGCATGTGCATGTCATGTATACCTAACCTAACCACACCACAAAGAGGCAAGGGAATGGGTAAGGAGGGAGAGGGCAGAGAAGTAGGGAGGAAGAGAGAAGAGTCAGGGAGGGAGAGATGAGTAAAAAGGTTCAGTTCACCCTTCCTACCATAGCTATGCAGCTGCGGCATATCTAATCATTATAGGGCTTTTGCATGTTAAAAAAATCCCATTTTATGTTAACTATAAAATATATGTGATAGACACTTACAAGCCTCGAATATTAAATATATGTGATCAAAGTGGGAGCTTGTTTAGGAATTCCAGTAGGCATCCAGAATAAAGCTGGAGAACCACGTCCCCTCTTGGAGGGTCTACAACTATGTAATTAGGACTGATTCTGTTGAGGTTCCTGAAGCCCTTTTAGTCATTGCTGAGTTCTATGATCTCTAAATAGCCTGTACTTTCTGACTTGGGAGTCGTATTTTGGCCTGTAAGTTCAAAGCGAGGAGACTTACATCATGACGAGGCCTGGAAGGGGGACGTGATGATCGGGATGTTGTAATTAGGTTATGTTTTTTGGGAGTGATCCATGAGTCACCACTAAAAAATGAGTTGGGGGAGATGTTAGTAGATTGTACAAGGCTTGTACCTGATCTGGAATACAAAGTTTGTGGGTAGCTATTGATTTCCCTCAGTGGGCGGAATGTGTTTGCTTCGTGACACACTGGCTGGAGAAGGAAGGGAGGTTGGGAGAGCAAAGTGCTGACTGTCAGAGTCATGCTGTGCCTATGGAGTGACTCCTTCTAGTCTAGCTGATCCAGCCAAGTGGCCTTTCACATCTGCAGATGGTCCTTGAGCCCAAGGGGAAAAGGCAACTAAAAGAAGCTGAGCTACACTTACCGTGCTCAGCCCTGCCCAGTAGAGCTAGGGTTTTAATCAAGGGCTTCCCCAGTGTGCCAAGACACATCAGGGAGAAACAGTGAGTCTTGACTTCCATAAGCTCTTAAGTGTCCCAAGAGGGTTAAACTGAGCTGAATTCGCCTCCCAGTCAATAGAAACTTGGCCAAAGCCCAATGAGTTTCATCTTAAGGTCTGTGAAATATTGACCAGGATTGAAGAGGCAATTAACTAGTGCTGGTGGTAAAGTGAAAGGTTGATTTGGAATGAAATTACAGGTCCAGTCACCACAGTCAGGCTTACAGAGAGGGGTAACCATGGAAAGATGCAACCGGACACCCTGTGCTGTGTCTAAACCCCTTCTCTTGAGTTCAGCATCTTCTAGAATGTTATGCAGTCTCCCCACATGATGGAGCAAAATGGTACCTGAGATCAGAGACTCCATCAGAGTCAGTTTCTCCATCAGAGACATGAGGTTCTAGTCTTCCTAATTTATGAGAAATTTGTTTGTTTTTTCAATCCCTCAAACTAGTTTCAGATTTCTTACTGTGTGTGCTACACTCTGTCTAGGGGTTCCTGATGATTCCTACTCTGTCTTGGAATGAGTGTACAGACATTGATATTGCACTGATACAGAACTGGTACCTCTCAAAAAATCTGGAAGGATGATCCTGTACCCCATCTAATGGGGAGAAGTTTAGAATGCATGACGATTATCATCTGTTGCCCTCCTTTGGGCCTCAGCTTCATTTCTCATTGGATATCCAATTCCAACAATAATGATGACCTAGTGTGATTTGTGATAAGATAGAAACACATTCTGGTACTACGAGGACACAGGAGACAGTCACCCCAGTCAGAACTGGAGCATCAGGAGAACTGCCTAGAGGATTTGACCTCTAGTTCAGATCAAGAAGGAAAGAATCTGGGGCTGGAGAGATGGCTCAGTGGTTAAGAGCACTGACTGCTTTTTCCAGAGGTCCTGAGTTCAATTCCCAGCAACCGCATGGTGACTCACAACCATCTGTAATGGGATTTGATGCCCTCTTCTGGCGTGTCTAAGAGAGGGACAGTGTACTCATACACATTAAATAAATAAATCTTTGAAAAAGGTCAGATGAAGGGGATTTCTGGCAAGGAAAATAATATGTGGAAAGATCCAGAAGAAGAATGGCAGTGCTGAGTTGTGTGGAGAGCGAGGTGGAGGAGGGGCAAGTCATGGATCTGGAGATAAAGAAAGGGTCTCACAAAGGGTCTGTTGCTGCACCATCGGGTGCCATAAAATACAACCTGGGAGCAATAGGAAGTCACTGAAAGATGTCCAGACTGCAAAGACTGTCTATAGACACACTGAAGATAACTTAGGACATGTGACTCAGATCATAGAAGAAGCCGATTCACAACAGATTGGATGTGGATCTTGAGAAAGCGTAGAATCTAAGATGGTACCCCAATTTCCTTAGTTGACTATGACAGGGTGTCTTCACTCTGAGAGGAAGCAGAAGAGAACAGATATACGGGATGATGTCTCGAGCAGATGTAGTTCATTGTGACTCTTTCCTCTGGGGCTCAAGCCGTGGCTCTGGTCACAGGTGGAATGTTGGCTCAATGCTCTTCAAGGTGGCTTTTGCAAAAAGCGCAGATCTCTGTCTTTCTTTCACTGCCTGATATGAGGAACAAATAGAAGAAAGATAATCTTATTTGAAGTGTCCTTGGGTAATAACTTCACTGAAAAGGCGCATCACTCTTCAAAGGGGCTGTGAGATCAGGTGCACAGCACCACCGAACATAACCCAGCTTTCTAGAGGAAAAAAATGAAAGCTGAGCCCAGGAATGCTGCATTTTCCACTGCGGTCACTTAAACAAAAGAATCTTTGGATTAGAACACAGAGAATTGAGTAACTATGCAGAGACCTCAGCAGTGGTCTGAATTACAATTTGGACTTGACACCTGATGGCAGATTGCCCAGCCTTTGTCAGTGTGGGTACCTGAGGCAAAAAATCTCACATAGGGATACAGGCCTGTGAGACCTGTTATCTCTGTCTATGGAGATTCATTTAAGACTTTGCGAGATCTATCTTTTTAAACCATTTGTGTCTGCTAGCTTGACAATCAAGCAATGATTTAGAAATGCTGCCTCCTGAAGCTTTTACTGGCTAATGTAATTTCACAGCTTCAATTACAAACCAGAAAAATTATTTCATCCCCCAAACAGGGGAGCTAGACATTTCTGAGAAATCAGGGTTAAAGAGACGACAAAGTCCTTTCTGCAAAAAACAGGCCCCAGTATTGATGACTTCCTCAGTGAGAATCTTGCTGAGTCTCAGCATCAGCAGCCTCCATCATCCAGGGATGCTGGTCTTGCTAATATGTAAAGCCCACACCTTTCAGATTGATGGAGTGCTTTATTTCTGGAGTCTGATCCACTCATCCACCCTTCCTCCTGCCACTTCCATGAGCCTAGATTTTATGTGGTCATAGAATTTTGAATGGGGCTTTAATAATGATTTGGTTCAAGTTTTTGTCTGACCTTTCACCTCATTATCCCAGTATGTAAACAACTACCCAGTGTTTGAACACCTCTAGTAGTGGGGAGCTCATCACCAGACTTTCTAAGGGAATACACTATTTTAGCTCAGTTTTAAGTCGGACTTGAAGGATAGCTGCTTCTCATGGAGATTGTTAAGTGTTTAAAATCTCTCACCAGGCTTGTTCCTTGGAGCCAAATCTCTGCAATGGGATCTGATAGAGATACTTTAGAACGAAATTTTAGCCCCACCTGCACACTATGACTATTCCTCACACACCACTGTAGGGAGGTACAATCTTCAGTGTTTCTTTATTGTTTTGTCATCTGAACAAGTCTTATCTCCCTTGGCTTGGGTGCTGAGAGGTGGCTGGCTATGGTCATTCGTTTCTACTTCAGAACAGTACCTGCACATACTGAGCCCCATTCCATGTAGCTGAGTGACTGGCTGACAAAAGGGACGTGTGCATGAGTCAGTTAAATTGCACAAATGGGCTAATCCCTTATCTGACTTGACATCTTCCTGCAGGTCCTATTGATCTCATTTTACAAACGATTTCGAGTTTTAAGTCACAAAAGTGCTTAACACATTGGTTTCCTAACCTTTTCTTGTCTTGATCTGGGGACTGAGCCAAGCACCTTACATATGCTAAGCACATGCTCTACCCAGCACTACGTTTCCAGCCGTAGTCATATTTTAAACTCAAGGTAACTGTCTACTCTTAATCTGTCTTTTCTTTCCTTCAAGGTCTTTGGAGACCTTTAGCCTCAACAGTGTCAAGACTAGGAGTCTGGTGTAACAACAGGGGACCAATGAACATTTTTGTTCCTATTGTCCTAAGTGACTCCCAGTGGCAGCTCTGTGCTCTTAGGCTCTAGGTTTTCAGTTGCTTCAGACATTCTATACATTACCGTGACAATGAATCTCCTCAAGGGGCTTTGGTGACTCTCTTATCCAGACAGCCATAGTGGTGGAAGACATTTAGTATTACTGTAGATCTCCTTTGTTATTTTACTTACAAACTTAACTTTTGAAGAGAAAGATAATGCTTATATTCTGATCGTTTAAAGATAGGAACCATAGTGAGGTATACCTGGACCATGAAGTATCCTGATGTTGGGGAACTCCCCATGTTCTAAGGAAGGACTTCTTTGCTGAAATGATCTTCCCTGGCTTTCCTGTCACCCTGTACCCTAACACCTGCTATTTCCTTTGTCAAATCTGAAGTTTCAAAGTTACTATCCTTTTCTTAAAAAGCATTTTCCACCTCATACCAGTCAGAATGGCTAAGATCAAAAACACAGGAGACAGCAGTTGTTGGCGAGGATGTGGAGAAAGAGGAACACTCCTCCACAAATGATCAGAACTTGAAAATATCATCCTTAGTGAGGTAACCCAATCACAAAAGAATACACATGGTATGCAGTCACTGACAAGGGGATATTAACCCAGAATCTCGGAATACCCAAGACACAATTCACATATCAATAGATTTCCAAGAAGATGGAAGGAGAGACCCCTGGTCCTGGAAAGACTGGATGTAGGGGAATGCCAGGACAGAGAAGCGAGAGGGGATTGAATGGGGAACAGAGGGAGGGAAGGGGGTTTATGGGACTTCCGGGGAGGGAGGAAACGGGAAAGGGGAAATCATTTGGAATGTAAATAAAAAAAAAACTTAGAGAATAATAAAAAAAAGCATTTTGAAACAAACTTCTAAACAAACACGTAGGATGTTTCTTTTCTAGATCTGCAGGCAACAGAAACCTACTTTGGAAAGTTACATCTAAATAAATGTATTGGCAAGAGAGAGTCATTCATTGACTCTGGAAAAATTGCAGGACTAGTCGTCAGAGGGGCCAGAACCAGGGTAGTCCTGGGAGAGGGAGCAGAGATGAGAGAGTAACCTCCTCCATGCAGTTGACAGCTGAACGCCATGAGGTCTGGAATCTCCAAACAATGGTTCAGAGTACAGGCTGTGATTGCTCTAGACCCTTCAGTTCCACACACATACCATCAACAAAGTAATATCACCTTTCCCTCCCAGGGGCCATGAAGCATAACTAAGTTAACTCTTGCCAAATGCCTCCAGTGATGCATTTGAACCTAGCATACTGTAAGCACTCGATACATACTAGTAGTTTGTCATCTGTTACCATTATAAATGGGCCCTTGAGATTCCGATGTCAGGGCACAACTCTATTTGGGACCCAATGCTCAGCAATTATCCTAAGGAGTGTAGGCACCTTCCAACAGCATCTCCAGGTTAGAGCCCATGATGGGCATTCCAGTGTCAGTTCAGATGCTGGCCAGAGATGTGAGTACCCGTGTTGAGATGGAAAAGAAGAGCTGTGCTTGACTTCTTGGATTTAGTTTCTGCCCTTTGTTATGGTTCGCTGCTCTGGTCAGATTTTTAAGTATTTAAGGGAAAGAACCCCAGCTCATCCCTGTACCTTCAGAAACATTGTGTCTCAAAAGATAAAAGACACATTCAACATCTAGCTGTTAGATTGAATTTAACTGACATTCTGGTGTATATGAGTCATGTCTTAGCTCAAGTGGCATCTGGCTGTGGATGGTTTGAAACAGTTTTGGATTTGTTTTTTAACCTAAAGGTTTTGTTTTTTAAGGGAGATGAAGAGAGAAAATTGTGTAAGACTTTAGAACACCCCAGAAATGTCCTGAGACAGCTCTGCCAGGAAGGATTCTCTGCTCTGAGAAAGTTCTAATTTATTGCAATAGGAAAGCAATGTGTACAGGAGCAAGTAGCAGATCATTCAATGTTTCGTAATTTGAAAAATGCCCAACAATAGAATTAAGGCTAAATAAGGAAATATGTCAATGATGTGAGAATTTTATAGTAGTTAAATAATTAACTTAATTGTTATATGTAATTATATAAAAATTGCTCCAAGGAATACTGGTAAATGAACAGTACCAAGTAACTAAGCCATACATGTAACTAAGCCATACATGTAACTAAGCCATACATGTAACTAAGCCATACATGTAACTAAGCTACCTTGTGAAAAGCACATATAGGAAGTGACATTGCAGGATTTATTCTGCTTATGTATGGAAAGTCATACACAAAGATCATAGCAGTTCATAACCACAATACAACACAAATCAAAGCAAACACAAAATAAAAATGAGACTAGGAGAATCTATACTGCAATATTTGGACATATGTATATGTGGATATGTACATTTGCATATTTAAACATATAAAATAAAATAGCTAGATGGTTCTCAGGAATGAGGTTAAGAGGAGAAAACAGAGTTGTGAATCATATTCTAAGGAAATCTATTTTTTCCATTCTTTTTTATTGAAAAAGGAAGTAAAAACATCTTATGATAAAATTGAAGATTTACATGGAAAATATTGCTGACAAAATTGAAGGAATATATAGAAAGACACATTAAAATTGACAATTTTCATGGAAAAATTAAAGAGTAAAATGGTAGACATAAAAAAAATTGCTACATTAATTGAAAATGGAAGTAGAAACATTTTATGATAGAATTGAAGATTTACATGGAAAATACTTCTGATAAAATTGTAGAAAAATATAGAATAACATGTTAAAATTGAAGATTATTATGGAAAATTACAGATAAAATGGTAGGCATAAAAATATTTCTAAGTTGATTGAAAGTGTAATTATAAACATTTTCTGATAAATTAAAGATCTATAAGGAAAATATTTCTGATAAAATTCAAGAAATATATAGAAAAGCACGTTAAAATTGACTATTTCATGGAAAATTATACAGATAATATGGTAGGCATAAAAATATTTCTAAGTTGATTGAAAGTGGAATTATAAACATTTTCTGATAAAATTGAAGATTTACATGGAAAATATTTCTGATAAAATTCAAGAAATACATAGAAAAACATGTTAAAATTGAAGATTATCATGGAAAATTATATAGATAATACGGTAGACATAAAAAACATTACTAATTAATTGAAAGAGGAATTACAAACATTTTCTGAAAAAATTGAAGATTTACGTGAAAAGTATTTCTCTTAGTCTGTGTCTTTTTATTGGGAAATTGAGTCTATTGATGTTAAGAGATATTAAGGAATAGTGATTGTTGCTTCCTGTCATTTTTGATGTTATTTTTATGTTTGTGTGGTTACTTTCTTTTGGGTTTGTTGGAAAAAGATTACTTTCTTGCTTTTTCTAGGGTGTAGTTTCCCTCCTTGTGTTAGCATTTTCCATCTATTATCCTTTATAGGGCAGGATTTGTGGAAAGATATTGTGTAAATTTGGTTTTATCATGGAATATCTTGGTTTCTCCATCTATGGTGATTGAGAGTTTTGCTGGGTATAGTAGCCTGGGCTGGCATTTGTGTTCTCGTAGGGTCTGTATGAGATCTGCCCAGGATCTTCTAGCTTTCATCATCTCAGGTGAGAAGTCTGGTGTAATTTTGATAGGCCTGCCTTTATAAGTTACGTGACCTTTTTCCCTTACTGCTTTTAATATTCTTTCTTTGTTTAGTGCATTTGGTGTTTTGATTATTATGTGCTGGGAGGACTTTCTGGTCTGATCCAGACTGTTTGGAATTCTGTAGGCTTCTTGTATGTTCATGGGCATCTCTTTCTTTAGGTTAGGGAAGTTTTCTTCTATAATTTTGTTGAAGATATTTACTGACCCTTTAAGTTGGAAATCTTCACTCTCTTCTATACCTATAGTCCTTAAGTTTGGTCTTCTCATTGTGTCTTAGATTTCCTGAATGTTTTGGGTTAGGAGCTTTTTACGTTTTTCATTTTCTTTAACTGCTGAGTCAATGTTTTCTATAGTATCTTCAGCACCTGAGATTCTTTCTTCTATTTCTTGTATTCTGTTGTTGATGTTTGAATCTATGACTACTGGTTTCTTTCCAAGGTTTTCTATCTCCAGAGTTGTCACCCTTTGTGATTTCTTCATTGTTTCTACTTCCATTTTTACATCCTGAATGGTTTTGTTCAGTTCCTTCATTTGTTTGTTTGCGTTTTTCTGTAATTCTTTAAGGGAATTTTGTGTTTCCTCTTTAAGGGCTTCTACCTGTTGACCCATGTTCTCCTGTATTTCTTTAAGGGATTTTTGTGTTTCCTCTTTAAGGGCTTTTACCTGTTGACCCATGTTCTCCTGTATTTCTTTAAGGGAGTTATTTATGTCCATCTTGAAGTCCTCTATCAGCATCATGAGATATGATCTTAAATCCAACTCTTGCTTTTCTGGTGTGTTGGGGTATTCGGGACTTGTTGTGGTGGAAGAACTGGGTTCTGATGTTGCCAAGTAGCCTTCTGTTGATGGGTTCTTGCACTTGCCTTTTGCCATCTGGTTATCTCTGGTGTTAGTTGGTCTTGCTGTCTTTGGCTGGAACTTGTCCCTCCTATGGACTGTAAGTCTGTGTCTGTACTCCTGGGAGACCAACTCTCTTCTGGCAGGATCTGTGCACAGAAGGCTGTGGAACCATCTGACTTCCTGGTGTAAATGGTGGCCAGAAGACTCCTGTCCCAGCAGCTCCACTGGTCGTATGCCCTGTGTACCTTTTGTAAGGAAATCTTAACCTAACCCTTAATACTTATTTTTTTACAAGAAAACATATTTTTTAATTATCATCCTAATGAAAAAATCATATAAATTGCTAAGTTCCATAACAATATAAGTACCATGGGGTAGATCTATTTTAAGTAGATAGAGCATACTATATTTATTTACAACTTCGTTGTAATATAAAGGTGAATATTTCCATGAGAAATGACAGATAATGTTTTCTATATGTTCATAAGTTTATGTAATACACATGCACACATATATAACATGCATATATATATATATATGTATGTATGTATGCATGTATGTATGTAGTGTGTGTGTGTGTGTGTGTGTGTGTGTGTGTGTGTGTGTGTGTAAAACAAAGAAAGCTAGACAGTAACCGTACATGCCTGGCACTGTTTTGCTTCCAGAATGCCGGGACATTCTGCTTCCTGTCATCACCAAAGAGCTGAAGGAACTGCTGGAGCAGAGGGATGATGGGCAGTACCAGGCCGCGGAGAAGAAGTACTGCGTGGAGCTGCTCAACAGCATCTTGGAGGTCCTCAGCTCTCAGGATGCGGTGAGTCCTCAGGATGAGGTTGCTGCCCTGGGCTTTGATCTGGGCTCCACTGATTAAACTGTAAAATACTGATGCTGATGAAGAGCGTCTAAAATGTAAAGAGAGAAACCAACACCTGATCAGCAGGCTGACTATTCTGGTGACATATCCTCCATGGCTGTGAATGGTGGAGATGGGACAGACAGCTGTTAGGAGTGCATAGTGTGACATTGTGTCATCCTGTGTCTTGGTCGGCAGGTTTTCCCTATGTGCAGGCATAAATATTGTCAAAGCCTTTCTAGGTGGTTTGCACATGGTGTATCTGTTTTTGTATTCCTGGTTTGCATGGCTACCAAGGGGAGCTTTGTCTGCCCATGTGAACTCTCCCAATGACTTTCATGTTGAAGGATTTGGGTTTGGTGTCTCCAGAGACTTCTTAGAGTGATAGAAATGGGCCAGACTCTTTCTGCCTCAGCCAGTTTCTCAGGTCACACTCTGGAGAAAGGATGTGGAGTGTGATTCTCGGAGGGACAGGGTTGAAACTGTGAAGCCAAATCACATTTGGTTGTCATTGTTTAGTCATTTTAGAGACAGACATGGAACCTAAAGGAAATGTCTCAGTGGAGGACAGACCCTAGAAAGGGCTGTGCAGGCTGAGCTACAGCAAAGACCTGCTGGGAACTTCAAGAGGAAGGAAGAGTCATTCAGTTGGGTTGGGTTGGCCAAGTTCTTACGGAAAGGTCTCAATGTACATTCCCCTTCTGTGGGACGGGACTCAGAAGCCTTGGACTCAAACAATCGAGAAGTCTTTACTGAGTATGTGTGTAAGCACTCCTCCTTGCAGAAACACTTTCTGCTCCTGCAAAGTCCTTATAGAAGAGCTTTCATAATGAGCTCTCTGTGGTGGGCAGTAGCTTTAAACCTTCTCAAGGTAATATTTCTGTACCATTCATATCTCACAGTTGGCCACGATTTTAAGTTCCCGATATGTGATTTCTGTTGTTTCTTCCTCCTGTACTAACCATACTAATCAGCAGTCTTCTACTTATTGGGTAAAAACAGAGGCTTGTTTCATTCATTCATTCATTCATTCATTCATATCTATTTACTCATTCACTCAGAAATACATAAAGCACACCAAGTGTGTGCTAGGTATTAGGGATACAAAGTATGAAATAGTTCCTCAAGAATGTGGTTACATTACAGAAACGTAAATAAGCAACTAGAATATGCAGACTGAACTCTGAAATGCCCCCAGAATCAAAACTTTAAACCACCGTGTGTTAAGGACATAGATAGAAAATTCCAGTCCTTGAAATCTTGTTCCATACACAAATTATTATTATTACTGTTTATTAATTATATAATCAATAGATGATCCTTAAGTTATGACTTTTGGTTAAAATGTTTGTACTACTGGTTAACAAAACTATCTGAAATCACATATATATTTATGTATGTATATATTTATATATGTAAATATATGCAAAAATAAATGAATTTCATGTTTAGACATGGGTCCCAAACACAAGATATTTCATTACATATATGAAAGAAACATATCTTTAAAATCTGCAAAAATGTAATAACATAACTAAACTCTAGATGCATGCTAAACATACTAGACCTACCAAGGAGTAACTAAGTGTGTGTAGGGAAGGCATTAGGGGTATGCGAGCAGGGGGGATTATCAAGGAAGCATTCACAAATGAGGAAACCAGTTAATGTTCAAAGGTTGCAAATAATTATGATTCCAACTAAATACTGTTTTCTAGGCATTGTGAAAAAATGCAATTCATGCATTCTTATTACTTTGCCCCTAATGGTAAGGTTCATTATTCTCACTTTATGAAAAATATTGAGATTCATAGTCACTCATTAAATAAGGCCAAATGAAGTAATTTCAGCTGAGGGTCATTGGACTGTGTGGGCCCTGTGGTCACGGACGTAAAGATACAAGGGCACTGCCGTTTCCTTCCTGTCTACACGCTTGTCCCATAGAGAAAGAATATGGAAGTGGAGAGCTTAAAGACTCAACAGTTCTCTGGTGATGAGACTAGGATGACAGTGTTTCTAGGCACATCTGCTTGCCAGCTGTTCAGTTGGCACGGGGCTTTACCCTTGAATCCTCATTTATTGTTATTTTGAGGTGGAAAGGCATTTGGTCTTACAATATATGGACATGGGATCTGGCTCTCCATTTTTTTTTCTTTCTTTCTTTTTTTTTTTTTTTTTTTTTAGAAATATCTTAATATTTCCTTTCTGTTGAATAGCAATTTGCAATGGTCTTTTACAGTTTATTATGAAAAATGTCATAGACGTTTGGGAAATCATGGTTTGGGGAAGCATGGTTTTAATGAGTACCCTTGTTACTCTTATTCCTGATGGTAAGTGGTACCCAGTTCATTTTTATAGTGGCTGAAGCTCTGTCCACCTCAGGGGAGTGGCATCCCTCCCAGCTGCTCAATATATTCTCATCCTTTTGTCACCTTGTTAATATTACAGACCCTGCCTCCCTTCTGTGAGAGGAGACTTTTGTTACACCCAGCCTGGGGACTTGGGGCTTCAAAGCATACAGGGAGTAGGAACCCTGAGTAACTCCTGGGCTGAGTGTGTAGGAGGTATGGTGTCACCTTCCCAGTCTAAGTTGCTTTCGTAATGAGATCCAACTAGAGACTTGACTCTCTCCTCTCTCAGGATGAGTCACTGTCTACTGGGTGACTTACCAAATGGCATCATCACCACCGAGTTGGTGCAAGATTCTCATCCAGTGAGCTTCACCCCACACCTCCAGTTTCCAGAGGTGAAGTCATGTCCTTGCCGAACAGTGTCTTCTAGGACTTTGTGGACATGAACACAATGAGCCAAACTACAAATCAGAAATCCCAAACTACCTAATCAGAATCTCTCTTGTTCTAGCTGGTTGTGACAAACTCTTGGGGCAGACTTTACTTGGAGAGATTTTGAAAGGTTGCAATGCTGAGGCCCCAGCCCCAGCCTTGTGATTTCAGTGCTAAGGGACTGGAGGAGGCACTGAGAAGTTGCTGGATACTGAAGGGCAGCTATGGGCCAGGGTTCCTGTGCAGAAGCTGTCAGTCTTACATCTACACTCCAGGGATCTGGAGGAACACTGAAGCATGGTTTGATCATCAGGTCTGGAGGATAGGGTCTGGTGCCTTATGGTTTCTGCCAAGTGCACAGGGAACTTCTATGCCCCTGGGTTGTAGGCCATGTTGGAATGTGACCCATTTTCATTTCCTTCAGTATCTCCTTGAACTAGAGCAGTGCTTCTCACCCTTCCTAATGCTTCCTTCCACCCTTTCATACAGCTCCTCATGCTGTGGTGACACTTCCAACCATAAAATTGCTTTCACTGATACGTCATAACTGTACTTGTGCTACTGTTGCGAATGGTAATGTAAATATCTAATGTGCAGGATGTCTGATATGTGACTCACCAGTTACAAGGAGTAGCTAAGCTCCTTTTCACTTTGTTACCTTCTTAATTCAAGAGCCCTGTCCAATCTGCATTTAATAATCCCCAGGATAACAAAGACTTCCAAACCACTCATTCTACTCCAGGATTCATTTCAGCAGGGTATCAGTGATGTGGAGTGTGCAGAAACCTGACTGAAAATCCAGATATACAAACAACAGGATTTTATGCTCTCATTAAAAAAAAAAAAAAAAGAAATCATTGCGTTTGGAGGAGAATGGATGCAACTGGAAATCATTATGTCAAGTGAAATAAGCCAGACTCAGGAAGATGAGTACTGCATGCTTTCTCACATGTGGAACCTAAATTTAAAGTTATATATACATATGTATCACTATATATATATATATATATATATATATATATATATATATATATATATATATATTTATATATATATAAATATATATATATATATATATTTATATATATATAAATATATATATATATATATATATATATATGCTTATACATGTGCTTGTAAGTTACAAAGCTAAAAAGGGGGATCATGATGAGGGAGGAAAAGATTGTCAAGGAGATGGAAAAAAGGTAATGGAAATTGTGTATATGTATACACACACACACACACACAATGGGAAAGCAGAAGGCATGATTAACTGGGTGGGAGCTGTAGGTGGGAGGGTCACACCGAGGGCAGTGGGGGAATGGAGTGAATGGAACAATGTGTAATAACACATGTTTGAAGGTGAGAGCCATTGCTTTCTATGCTCACTTTCAAAATCAGTTTAGAAGAAGGGAGGGAAGGAGCCCAGACCATGGGATACCCATGCTTGTTTTACACACGTGCAAACAACGCTTAGACTTTGAAAGGAAACACATTTAGAAAGGCCACCCAGACCAAACGTCCTCAATTTTTTTCTTCTGCTTATTCAGACCCACTATCCTGACAATAGGGCCAGTTGTTACTGATTCTTAGTTGAGTCTGTGCACAGTTAGTGTCCTATGGGATACCAAACTTCCCTTTGGGACTGGAGCCTGTGTTTGGAGGATGGGGAAGGATGCTTATCTTCAGTTGACACTGTTGGAGTAACTACAGCCCCACTCAGGAGGCCTACCTCGTTCTCTGTAAGCCTGGGTGGCTTATGGCATGGCGAACTGTCTTAACCTGGTTATGAGGTTTTCAAGTGTTATTTATTAAATGATAGCACTAAATTTCTTCACTCAGCTGCCATGCTTGCACATAGCCTGTGAAAGGTGCCAGCTCAGGTGAGGAATGAACAGCCTGGCTTCTATTCCTGTCAACTCCTTTGTCTTTGTCACTGAGAGAGTTTGGCTGTCGGTTCTGGTGACCCTCAAAGATGGTTTCCTGGAGACCTCATTCTGTACCTCATAGCCATCTGAGGTATTCAGACAATTTAATTTTGCACCTATACTAGATGGGGTTGTTTTATTTTTTGCCTCCCCCTCCTAAACCTGGGCATTCATCTTTACATTCCATTTCACGAAGAGAACAGAGGGTGACCATTTCATGCCTCATGTAGCAGTCACAGAGTAAAGGTGAGCTTGCACTCTTCAAAGGGAAAAAGGTTGCTCGAGCGTTCCTAGGATGAGGAATCATGGTGCTATGAGGTGCCCAGAGCACTGTTAAGAACAAAAAAGAAAAAAGAAAAGGAAAGGTGCCGTGGTGACCTGTACCTTTAATCCAAGCCCTGGGCAGACAGAGGCAGGAGGATCACCCGCTAGCTCAAGAACTGCCTGGGATGAAGCCATGTCTAAACAAATCTATTCTAAATGGAGTGTGCGTTTGTGTTTGTTTAAGTCTGCAGACTGTACCTGCGTGTGAGATGAGGAAGGTGCTATGCAACCCTACACAGCTCAAGCCTTTGGTCCCCCTCCCCTGCTTCAACACTGGGAGAATGAAATCCTGCACCTGCAGCTTCTCTCGCCTATATCATTCTTGCAATTCCCCTTTCCTTCTCTGTAGGGAAGATCCCAAATTTCTGTTAGCTTTAGAGATGTTCAGTTTTCTCAATTCCATCCCCACTCCTTCCCACCCCAGAGAGAATTAAAAAGTTTCCTTATCTTCAATTCTGCTTTTTTAATTTTTCCTGTGTGTTGACTGAGATGGTATTCCTGTACCAACTCTTTCGTGTTTACTTCTTCTGCATCCCTCCCCATCCAAGCTTGGAACACAGATGCTCAGAGCACAAGTCTCATTCTCCAAGTCACTGAGCTGACCTGGGGTCCGTCCTGCTCCCGCTCCATCCTTCTGCTCCAGCCTGCAGTGTCCAAAGCTGTGCTACGGTCCTTTCTCAGCTCCGGTCCCCTCTTGGCATTGTTGAATGTCTCGGCTGCTCTTTGCCTACCTAAATCCTACCTAAGGCTAGATCTGAAGTCACATGGATGTCACTGTCCTTGAGGGAACCTTTTCTCCTTCTACTCTCCTCCTCTGCTGTGGTCCTCTGAGCTACTTACCTGCTCTATTGTGTACTTGTGTGGTCGTACTCTGAGGACTAGCCTGTCTGCTTGTCAGACTGAAGTGCCCTGAGATAGAGATCAGCTACACTTGCCTCTACCACTGCCATCCCAGTAGCAATTGGCTCCAGAGGCTGCTGGGAAGGAAGATGTGTTGTGTGCACAGCACCCCACCCCAAACAATGAATGACAGACAGAGAATCTCCCGAGGACTCTCTCGCTGAAGGATTATTTTCTTTGCTGTCTTTGGACATCAGATGCAAAGAGATACAATTAATCCCACCTCCCCACTGGTCTGCACAAGACAATTTTGTTTTATCAAAAAAAAATGTAACCAGTTGTCTTAGACGACTAAATTGTTTTTACTAGTGACTTGAGAGGCAGGCAGTGTTCTTTCTGAACATTAGAAGGAATCCCACTGCATATGTCTGAGCGGCTGGTTTGTGCAGGGTAGCCTGAACTGCCTTAGAAACAAAAGCATGCAGGATGCTGATTGGTTATTTTGGCATTTCTTCCGGTTACTCTTCCCATAAGGATTTAAACAGAGGAGGGGAGCAGAGGGAGCTTTTTTATGAAAGCTTATACTAGCTGAACTCTTTCCAATCGGCTGTTCTGATTCCTGATTTTGTTTAATGGTCTCTTTAAGATGCTGCTGCTGTTGTTGTTACAGGACACTTCATATTGACTGTTTGGTCTGCTCTATTGGGCTCCGTGCAGGAGCACAGTTCTGACCAGTGTCCTCCTTACTTTCACCCAATAACTTCTTACTTTTTATCCTCATTTTCTATTCCCATTTCTCAGAGAACCCAGAGCTGTGGGCAGCCTGCCTGGAAGAGGGTCAAAGGAGGCTGCTTCTGCCTCTTGCCATTACCATCTAATTCCGGGGAATCAATACCACCCTGCCTAAGTAACAGGGGTTTCTTCTAACCTACCTGCCCTGCTTCCTCTTCCCAGTGTTCAAATAAAGGGCATGGAGGCAGGGCTTGCTGTGGGGCATCTCACAGTGCAGCTCGTAGTCACCACTTTTCTGCTTCTATAGTATGAATGCGCCCTCCCCAGCTGTGGCGATGGCTTTGCAGAAAGGATGACAGGGCTCTTGTTAGTCAGTATCCATCATGTGCTGAAAGGGGGTTCATGATCCTCCTTTTGCTACGGAGGAAGCTAAGTCTCAGAAAGCAGTGAGCTAGCACTCCAGCTAAGATATCCACTCGAGGGAAATTCTCCTATCTCACCACCAACTCACATCTTCCCCCACTGCACACTAACATTGCTGTCCCCCTAATATTCTTGCCCTAAAGGTCAGCGATCATACTTTGGAGCCAAGGCCACACTCTTGGCCCCATTACTATTTGGGGTTGTTCTCAGCATGTGCAGGACTGTATATATGATGCCACCCATGATCAGAATAGGGGAGAAATCTTACCTTCGCTTCTTTTTAATTTCAAATCTTGGAGAATCATCAAAGTTCTCATTAAAAATGAAGACCCAGAAATGAATCCACACTCCTATGGTCACTTGATCTTTGACAAAGGAGCTAAAACCATCCAGTGGAAAAAAGATAGCCTTTTCAACAAATGGTGCTGGCTCAGCTGGAGGTCAACATGCAGAAGAATGCAAATTGACCCATCCTTATCTCCTTGCACTAAGCTCAATTCTAAGTGGATCAAAGATCTCCACATAAAACCAGACACACTGAAACTAATAGAAGGGAAACTAGGGAAGAACCTTGAACATATGGGCACAGGGGAGAATTTCCTGAACAGAACTCCAATAGCTTATGCTCTAAGATCAAGAATAGACAAATGGGACCTCATTAAATTACAAAGTTTTTGTAAGGCAAAAGACACTGTCAAAAAGACAAAGCGGCAACCAACTAACTGGGAAATGATCTTTACCAACCTTACATCCGACAGAGGGCTAATATCCAAGATATACAAAGAACTCAAGAAGTTAAACTCCAGAGAGGCAAGTAACCCTATTAAAAAAATGGGGTACAGAGCTACACAAAGAGTTCTCACCTGAAGAATATCTAATGGCTGAGAAGCACCTAAAGAGATGTTCATCATCCTTAGTCATTAGGGAAATGCAAATCAAAACAACCCTGAGATTCCATCTCACACCAGTCAGGATGGCTAAGATCAAAAACACAGGAGACAGCAGTTGTTGGCGAGGATGTGGAGAAAGAGGAACATTCCTCCACTGCTGGTGGAATTGCAGGCTGGTACAACCACTCTGGAAAGCAGTCTGGCGGTTCCTCAGAAAACTGGGCATGACACTCCCGGAGGATCGGGCTATACCACTCCTGGGCATATACCCAGAGACTTTACCCGCATGCAATAAGGACACATGCTCCACTATATTCATAGCAGCCTTATTTATAATAGCCAGAAGCTGGAAAGAACCCAGATGTCCCTCAACAGAGGAATGGATTCAGAAGATGTGGTATATCTACACAATGGAATACTACTCTGCAATTAAAAACAATGAATTCACGAAATTCCTAGGCAAATGGTCAGAACTTGAAAATATCATCCTTAGTGAGGTAACCCAATCACAAAAGAACACACATGGTATGCAGTCACTGATAAGGGGATATTGACCCAGAATCTCGGAATACCCTAGACACAATCCGCATATCAATAGATTTCTAAAAAGATGGAAGGAGAGACCCCTGGTCCTGGAAAGACTGGATGTAGGGGAACGCCAGGACAGAGTAACGAGAGGGGGTTGAATGGAGAAAAGAGGGAGGGAAGGGGGCTTATGGGACTTTCGGGGAGGGAGGAAATGGGAAAGGGGAAGTGATTTAGAATGTAAATTAAAAAAATAAAATAAAATAATAAAAAAAAATGAGATTCCCTCCCTGGCAGTATCAGGATTACAAAGATGGATGGTTATGAGATGACCCAGCACATCCCAGGCTATAACACGCAGTTTGTGATGTTTTCCTTCTTTAGCTTAGTCCCCTTACTTTCTGTGTTCTTTATGTTATTGCAAGCTGCTTTGAAAACAAACATATAATCCTTTTAAGGCCAGCCAAGGGCCAAGTGGCCTACTATGGGAATGACAGACAAAGATGGAGCCTAGAGAAAACTGTACCCCTATGAGCCTGGAAGGCTAGCTCTGGGCAGGCCTGGTGGTGGCTGGCATTTTGGTCCCTCTTTGGCCAGTAGGAAGCTTGCCAAGGCACAGTGGATGTTGCTTCTGGGTACAGCTTTTAGCACCAGGGCTCAGTCCTTCTAGGAGTTTCTAAAGGAAAGTGTTCTGCTGCTTCTTTAAGGGCTCCTTTGGAGTATTCCAGAACTTCCAGACTTGTGAAAGCCATTCTGCCAAGTGTGGGATCTTGGAATTCACTTATACCAATATGTTGATTTCTTTGGAAGTTTGTGAGACAATTGCTAAGTAACTACCATGATTAAACATTTATTTATGTCTGTAATTAAGCAGACCACATTAAAATCAAAAGTAGTATATACTCAAAGCATCCCTAATTAGCTTGTAAGGTTTAATTTTTAACTATGTACTTAAGATTATTTATACCTATTGTGTCTGACTGACAGAAAGTCAATGGAATGCTTGGCTATTGTGCCTGGAAATCAGGGAGAAAATATTTAAAGCAAAAAAAAAACCTGATTAAACATTATATATTCTGCCTAGCATTTAAAATTACGTTTCCTAGGGAACCAGCTCACAAAAGTCTACTTATATACCACTGACAGGGATCCAGAGGGACTACCTCAACAGCGCCCCCCCCCAAAAAAAACCCAAAAAGCCAAAGCCTTTGGGTGCTGCCTAGGTACACTGGCACTGTTTGAATCTGCTGGCCTGCATTGGTCCTCATAGAATTGGTAGAAGAGATTGCCTTCCAGGGATGCATTGATCTGAAGACAAACTGAACATCCAACCTTAGGCCATGGAGGGGAGATATGGCTCATTTCTTGTGACAGTGCTCATTGATTGGAGATGGCCTCTTCTCTAAGAGTACTGAAGATTCTGAAGTCTTGTGTGGGTCATTGCAAAAAGGAGCCTAGAGAATAGGGAAGGAGTGGAGACGACAGATTTGCTACATCTCTTCTAGATGTCTTATCTTACGGGTGTGGAAAAGGCAGGTGTGATGTAGGGATTATCTCCATCCTTAATGACAAGGTGAATGTTGACTTTTTCATTAAATGGGCATGAGTATATCCATTGTTATTAGGAAGAATTTACACTGGCTCCTAAAGAAAAGAGCAAATTATGAGAAGCAGAATGCTTGAGGAGTCTTAACATGTTTTCTTAAGTATCCATTTTTAAAGATTGAAAATAGATTCTTCTCTCATACAATACATTCAGACCACAGTTTCCCTTTCCTCCCCTCCCTCTACTATTCTCTCAGCAACCATCTCCCCAAGATCCACTCCCCCTTTTGTTTCCCTTCAGAAAGGTGTGGGGCCTTTAAGAGACAGCAACCAAACCAGGATGAAACAAGTTACAGACAAGGCACTTTGCTGAAGTTGTTTATCAGGTTTAGGAATTCTCTGGTGGAATTTTTGGGGTCACTTAAGTATACTATCAAATCATCTGCAAATATTGAGGTTTTGACTTCTTGCTTTCCAATTTGTATCCCTTTAACCTCCTTTTGTTGACTAATTGCTCTGGCTAGGACTTCGAGTACTATATTGAACAGGTAGAGAGAGAGTGGACAGCCTTGTCTAGTCTCTGATATTCGTAGGATTGCTTCAAGTTTCTCTCCATTTAGTTTGATGTTGACTACTGGTTTGCTGAAAACCTTTCACACTGAGGCTGGCCAGGGCATCCTAATAGGAGGAAAATAGCAGACAAAAGAGTCAAAGACACACCTGCCCGCACTGTTAGGAGACCCACAATCACACAAAGCTAGCAGCCATATCGTATGCAAAGGGCCGGTGCAGACCCTGCAGGCCCTGTATTCATTACTTCAGTCTCTGAGAGCCCATGTGAGTCCTGCTTAGTTGACTCAGTAGGCCATATTCTCCTGAGCTCCAAGGGGAGGCACCCAATGGAGACCTCTCCACATAATGTCTAGTTGTGCGTCTCTGCACACATTCCCATCTTCTGAATCCATTCCTCCATTGAGGGACATCTGGGTTCTTTCCAGCTTCTGGCTATTATAAATAAGGCTGCTATGAACATAGTGGAGCACGTGTCCTTATTGCATGCAGGTAAAGCCTCTGGGTATATGCCCAGGAGTGGTATAGCCGGATCCTCCGGGAGTGTCATGCCCAGTTTTCTGAGGAACCGCTAGACTGCTTTCCAGAGTGGTTGTACCAGCTTGCAATCCCACCAGCAGTGGAGGAGTGTTCCTCTTTCTCCACATCCTCGCCAACAACTGCTATGTCCTGTATTTTTGATCTTAGCCATTCTGACTGGTGTGAGATGGAATCTCAGGGTTGTTTTGATTTGCATTTCCCTAATGACTAAGGATGATGAACATCTCTTTAAGTGCTTCTCAGCCATTAGATATTCTTCAGGTGAGAACTCTTTGTTTAGCTCTGTACCCCATTTTTTAATAGGGTTACTTGCCTCTCTGGAGTTTAACTTCTTGAGTTCTTTGTATATATTGGATATTAACCCTCTGTCGGATGTAGGGTTGGTAAAGATCATTTCCCAGTTAGTTGGTTGCCGCTTTGTCCTTTTGACAGTGTCTTTTGCCTTAAAGAAACTTTGTAATTTTATGAGGTCCCATTTGTCCATTCTTGATCTTAGAGCATAAGCTATTGGAGTTCTCTTCAGGAAATTCTCCCCTGTGCACAGGGCACTTTTGACTCCAGGTTGCAGGGATGGGTTCCCACAGACTATATAAGCCATAATTTATTCAACAAACACCAGCTGGGTGTCACCTAACTCCAACCATGTCTACTTGGAGATAGAACAATATCCTCCAGGTTGAAGGTTCAGTCCTTGTCTATCCCTATTTCTGAAGTTAATTGCAAGAGTAAACTTTTTTATTTGTGCTTCTGACTGACCTATATAAATTAGGGTTCTCCAACATCCTCCTTTGATTTAATTAATATCCTGGAGCAACTCCTACAACTCAGGGATGCTCTGGTGTTTACTGCCTTATTAAAAGGGATGATGGTATTAGGATCTATACAGTAAGGTATGGGAGAATGAGTTCTGAGCTTCTGAGTTCTGTCTGGAAACTTGGCTTTCTAGATCAGTGGTTCTCAACCTGGAGGTCATGACCCATTTTCAGATGGTATTTCGGATATCCTTCACATCAGATATTTACATTACAATTCATAACAGTAGCAAAATTACAGTTATGAAGTAGCAAGGAAATAATTTTATGTTTGGGGTTGGTCACCACAACATGAGGAACTATATTAAAGGGTCGTAGTGTTAGGAAGGTTGAGCACCTCTGACGTGGATGCTCAGTACCACAGGACCTTCTCTAGGATACACTGAGAAGGACATATCGCTTATATGGGAACTTTGCCCAGACAACAACCTTCATCTAAGAGTGAGCTAGTAAAGGAGACCAGGCTGAGGAAGACGAAGTAGCAGATGAGAACCTTCAGAAGTTAAGTTCCCAAAGCTGATGAAGACAGAAGCTCTGACAGAGTGGAGAGACTTAGGAAACAGTCACCATGGGCCCTTGAATGGGCTCACGGACCAAGAAATGGACATTAGAGCAATAATTGGGAAAAATTACAGTTAAGATAATAGTTCTCTGAGCCAAGGTGATGGAGAAACTCTATTAGTTTTGTAACTTTTCAATGAATATAAAATTATTTCAAGATGGAAAAATTTTAATTTAAAAGTATTTAAGTGGGGACTGATTACCAATGGGGATCTCACAGGGTAGAGAGTTTCTCCTGGTTACCTGTCCCAGTGTGGTAGATAAATGCTTCTCTGATTACAAGTTCCAAACTACAGAATCTACTAACTAAGGACTAACCTTACCAGAGGACTGCACTCGCAAAATGGCCATCAGTTGCTGAGCTCATGAGGAAGCCAATGGAGTCTCATGGTGGTGAACAGCTAAGTAATTGATTAGAAAACGAGACTGAGCTGGGACTAGTAAAGTGACTTGAGGAACACATGAGTATGGCCCATTTCCAACTTGCCATGCCGCAGCATGTCACGTGGGCTATCTGACCGCCCTGTCCTTACTGCAGCTCCTAAGCAAGAGTGTTCAAAGAGTGCTCTTTGCCTAACAGGCTCAGAAAATCGGGGCTTTGGCTTCATTTTCCAGATGGTCATTGGGCCATTGGTTCTTAGGAGATCCACTTGGAAAATAAGAAGGCAGCTTTTGGGGATGCTCGACTAAAACTCCCCAATAAAGTTAATAACCCAGTGTGTTCTGTCCCATCAGTACCATCTCAGTGCTCCTGGAGGTGCTCAGACTTTTTTTTTTTAAAATCTTCCATGACCAAAGTTTAAGAGATTTCTTTGCCTACAGCCAAGGTGGGCTCCCCACCCCTACTTATCTCTTTCCCAGGTACCTCTCCCTTCTTGTTTTTCTAGAATCAGGAACAGGGTGACAGGATTAAGGCATGTGTCTGGGGATAAGAACCAAGTCCATGTAGGTGCCAGAAATCCAGTAACCGGGAAGAGAATGTCATTTGGCAGCACACTCCTATAACCTCAGCACTTGGAAAACTGAGGCAGGAGAATCATGAGTTTCAAGTCATCCTGGGCTCAGAGAGAGACCCTCTTTCAAACACACATACACAAAATACTTTTAAAAGAAGGAAGCTTAAATATGGATGCAACAGTTAAAACATCAGTATTAATGGTTTTATTCATCGTGCAATTTTTCTTGTTTTTTAAATTTTAAGGTACTAGTGCATTAGATTTTTGTTTTCCTTAGCTATACAGTTCTTTTTTTAATTTTTTATATTTTTTTTACATTCAAAATCATTTCCCCTTTCCCGTTTCCTCCCTCCCCGAAAGTCCCATAAGCCCCCTTCCCTCCCTCTTTTCCCCATTCAACCCCCTCTCGCTTCTCTGTCCTGGTATTCCCCTACATCCAGTCTTTCCAGGACCAGGGGTCTCTCCTTCCATCTTCTTGGAAATCTATTGATATGCGTATTGTGTCTAGGGTATTCCAAGATTCTGGGTTAATATCCCCTTATCAGTGACTGCATACCATGTATGTTCTTTTGTGATTGGGTTACCTCACTAAGGATGATATTTTCAAGTTCTGACCATTTGCCTAGGAATTCAAAAATTCATCTGGAATAACAGAAAACCCAGGATAGCTAAAACTATTCTCAAGAGTAAAAGAACCTCTGGGGGAATCAGTATCCCGAACCTCAAGCTGTACTACAGAGCAATAGTGTTTAAAACTGCATGGTATTGGTACAGTGACAGGCATGTAGATCAATGGAACAGAAGTGAAGACCCAGAAATGAATCCACACTCCTATGGTCACTTGATCTTTGACAAAGGAGCTAAAACCATCCAGTGGAAAAAAGATAGCCTTTTCAACAAATGGTGCTGGCTCAACTGGAGGTCAACATGCAGAAGAATGCAAATTGACCCATTCTTATCTCCTTGCACTAAGCTCAATTCCAAGTGGATCAAGGACCTCCACATTAAAACCAGACACACTGAAACTAATAGAAAGGAAACTAGGGAAGAACCTTGAACATATGGGCACAGGGGAGAATTTCCTGAATAGAACTCCAATAGCTTATGCTCTAAGATCAAGAATTGACAAATGGAACCTCATTAAATTACAAAGTTTCTTTAAGGCAAAAGACACTGTCAAAAAGACAAAGCAGCAACCAACTAACTGGGAAATGATCTTTACCAACCCTACATCTGACAGAGGGCTAATATCCAGTATATACAAAGAACTCAAGAGGTTAAACTCCAGAGAGGCAAGTAACCCTATTAAAAAATGGGGTACAGAGCTAAACAAAGAGTTCTCACCTGAAGAATATCTAATGGCTGAGAAGCACCTAAAGAGATGTTCATCATCCTTAGTCATTAGGGAAATGCAAATCAAAACAACCCTGAGATTCCATCTCACACCAGTCAGAATGGCTAAGATCAAAAACACAGGAGACAGCAGTTGTTGGCGAGGATGTGGAGAAAGAGGAACACTCCTCCACTGCTGGTGGGATTGCAAGCTGATACAACCACTCTGGAAAGCAGTCTAGCGGTTCCTCAGAAAACTGGGCATGACACTCCCGGAGGATCGGGCTATACCACTCCTGGGCATATACCCAGAGGCTTTACCTACATGCAATAAGGACACATGCTCCACTATATTCATAGCAGCCTTATTTATAATAGCCAGAAGCTGGAAAGAACCCAGATGTCCCTCAATGGAGGAATGGATTAAGAAGATGTGGTATATTTACACAATGGAATACTACTCTGCAATTGAAAACAATGAATTCACGAAATTCCTAGCTATACAGTTCTTTTAGGCACACTTCAATTTCTTTTAGCAGGGTGCCTCACGCACCCTTTTCTCTCACTCTTGTAAATAAGACAAGAGAATCTCTCCCCACAATGCCAAAGTGGAGCCTGAGAACCCGCCCCTCCGATCCCTGCAAGTAAGTGCTGGTTCTCTGGAACAGATGACCTGCAGGGAATTCTTGCATAAAGGCCCTAGTTGGCAAGAGCTGCCATTTACACTAAACCTTCACTGGTTGCTCACTGGCTTCCTGAAAAGTATATTTTGCATAATACCTGGGTTACATTCCCCATCAGCAGCAGAATATTGGCCACGCCTGGTACCACGAAGTACTATGGGAACCATGATGCTGATTGCTCCATGAATATAAATGTGAATTCTCAAGAGACATGTGCGTGCATGTGTGTGTGTGTGTGTGTGTGTGTGTGTGAGTTAGGGGGGATGCCTTTGAGCCATCCTCTGTCTGCAAGGCCCCAGATGTCACATACCATCTGGGGATAGTAGCCAGGGACTGCACCAGGGAAGCTTGCAGCAAACAGCTCATGAATTCTAGAATGGACATCTTCTCAGGGATGTATTATGAAACTTTTGTCTTGGAGATAAAAAAAACAAAAACCAAAAAACTCAGGACTCCGGGAGCTCAAGTCAGAAAGGAGATTTAGTTCCCAAGGTTTCCCTGAGCAGCCAGGCATGCCACACACACACACACACACACACACACACACACACATCTTTTCTCCCTGACCCTCTTTCCTGCTGTTTTTTTACATCCTAGCAAATGATTCTCTTGCCCTCCCACCAGGCTTGCATGACCTTCCTCCTCCTGTCATTTGTCCTGTGTTTTGCTTGCCTCAAAAGGCAGCTTCCTCTTCTTTTTGCTTGTCCTGAGAGCCTGCAACTTGTGAGGCACTTCTTGATTCCAGCCCACAAATATATCCTATCTTGTTTGTGGAATTACTCAACAAAAGCCACAGCCCCCGTTTCTTGCCATTGTTCCCTAGGTGACTGGTTTCACCCTTTCTATCACCTGCTCTTCCCCTCTAGGCATCTGAATTGTGACCCCTTAAGTGCTGGACATTACTTTTCCTGACAGAACTTAACCCCATTTCCTTGTCCATTAAGAAGCCTTGTGATTCCTCTGTCACCGCTTTTGTGATCGTCTCTACTGCCTTCTGATGACACTGGCAGCATGCTGCAATTCAGAAAATGATCACATGTGGTTTTATACTTGTTCATATTGCAAATTCCCCTTTCCGCTAAAGCAATGCCTTTCTATGTAACCATTCACTGAATATTAACTAGGCAGCTACTATTCATCAGGCAGCAAGCTGAGCACTGGGAGTGCAGAGGCAAAGAAGGTGGGCTGCCCTAGAGACTGCATTTCCCAGCAACTTCCAGCTCCAGTCTCCAGCATCAAGTCTACTCAGTATGCTAGGAGGACTTTATTACAGGCCTAAAACTGTGCTTAGTACTGTGGCTATAATGAATTTTGCTCTGAGGACTTAAGAATGGCATTCACTGCCTGATCCTCCCAACTCATTCCACACAATGGGAATCCCATTGTCTCTTTGAAAATGTGACATAGGCTTTCATTTACGAAACTACTGTTCTAAGGGAGTCCTATATCAGGTCTATGGACTTTACAAGGGGAAGGCTAATCTGATCCCACATTTCCTCTGTATGTTTACACTTCTTGGCATAATTCCACATTTTAAGCAGACATTCCATACTGTACCTCTGAGATTTGATTGATCTTTCCTTCTTCAATTAGTCTACTTCCTAGAAAGACATGCTGACACTAATTTTATTTTTGATGCTCAGCAGAACCAAATGAGAAAGGTAAATCTGCTGCCACTGCATTAATCACTATATAAAAGCAGGTAGCAAACTTGAGCACTGCAGAGACCTCAGTGGGTTGATGCATTGGTTGAGAACACTGCATGCATTTCTCATCAAGATCTATGCCACTGTATGTACATGAGAACTGGCCTGTTCAAGCATGCTTCATGCACTAAACTAAACCCTGGGGCTGGGATTATAGGCTCCCATTTCCTCCTCATCACCCAGTTTATGGACCCTGTTTGCACACGACCATTTGTGACATGTACATCACACTTGACTCGCCTTTACCATGCCTCTTTTCCTAACAGACAACAAATCCAGGAGCATAAAGACCACATCTGTCTTGTTCATTGTCACATCTTTACACAACACTAGACACATATTGAATAGTCAGTAAATATTTGTTTTGTATCAGGTTAAACTCTAGGTGAAAGATTAAGGACATGTGGGGTGCGTGGAGATGCATTTGAATCCAGTGTCACAACAAAGCAGCCATGGGACCTTGATGGAAACTCCATGACTATCTGAATTTGTCAACAGTAACTATTGGGTTACTGATAGTAGTACTTAATGTGTTTCCTCTTTCCTTCACTCTTACCCAAGTGAAACTCCTCAAAAACGTGTTTGATGCTTCCTTAGGGAAGAGACCCCAATTGGTTATCCAAAACTAAGTGGTCAGACTTGAGATTACATACATACAAGTAACATGCATACTGAACAAATTTTATTTACATATTTAAGGACATATAGACATATATATGTGACACCAAATAAAGAAAAAACCCTGGGTTTGAGTAAGAGCAAGGGGGTTGCATGGGAAGTGTTGAAGAAGGAAAATGGGATAAGTAATGTACTTTTAGCTTCAAAAACCTTCTCTTTTTTTTGGTTTTTCGAGACAGGGTTTCTCTGTGTAGTCCTGGCTGTCCTGGAACTCACTTTGTAGACCAGGCTGGCCTCGAACTCAGAAATCCTCCTGCCTCTGCCTCCCAAGTGCTGGGATTAAAGGCGTGCGCCACCACCGCCCGGCCAAAAACCTTCTATAAAACAAATCAATGCATTTGACTAATTAGATGACAATGTCTATACACCAGTCAACAATATTCTTGGTCATGGTTCTGGCATCCAGAAATGTTTGGCATTAGGGATTGCCAGCAGCTTTTCGGATATGTGGGTTCTATTTCTAGATTTATGTCCAATAGACTCTGATTGGAGGCAGTTCACTCAAACACATCTGCCAGAGGACATAGAGGGATATTGTTCATCTTCAAATGTTTTCATCTAAATGTTGATGACTTCAAATGAGTGAGAGTAATCACTCAATGTTCTGGGATGGTCCTTAAATGTTGAGTTTAACTCAATCTTTCACTTAATTATCCATACATGTTTTATATTATACTCCATGATACAGTCATGTGTTAAAATATTAATTAGCCATGCATGAGTCATTCATGAGCTAAATATGATATCAAGAAATTTATATACAAAAATATAACAAAAAGGTTGTAGCACAATCTTATAGTTAAGTGTTACTGATGAACAAAATGGAGGCTTAAGTGGCTAAATAGTCTCCAGCCACAGGGAGTTTTTGTGGAAGAGCCAGAATTTAATCTGTCTAGATCTAAACCTTCTCTCCTACATCTCATCAGGAACAAATAAAGACAGAGCAGTCCCTTATCTATCCAGTGTGTTCATAAAAACACTTCTGGCATATTAACTGGAAAAACAGAATACAAATGTCTGCACGCCGCACAGAGAGTCTGCATGTGTAAGTACCCGAGCACATCACAGAAGAACAGGAAGCTGTGAATCCAGATCTTTCATATGTATGACTCCATTTTCAGTGCTGGTAATGCTTGTACAGTAAATGATAGGTGCTTTTCAAAAGTATACCCTGCATAATTCAGAGGTGTAATCTGAATAAGTAAAGAGATGGATGGCTTTGTTTAATATTGCAGTTTATACCACACATTTTCCCTCCAGGGGACAGGGAATGTAGGAATGCTGGCAAGGCTGATACTGTTTATGTCTCTAAAGACAAGAGTCAGAAAAACCAATCTCTTCAGAAGTAAAAAAAAATTTTTTCCTGTGGATAGAGCTAGTCCTTGGGGGAAAAGAGGGTTCCTTCATAACTGGGTACAAGAATTACATGATCCAGTAAAGGTCAGAGGAGAATAATTATAATATTCCTAAATAACGCCCCAATTCCAATTATTTATATACTTGAAATCTGTCCTGGAAGACAAGGTCCAGGGTCACATCCTCATACTTACGTGGTTGAAGTTGATAATGAGGTGGCACATACAAGATAAAAGGTTCCTATCATCTTTAATCTTAACAGACGTCTTTTGCATCGAACTCTAAATTGCTAAGATATCAAGTAGACTTGAGCAATTCTCTTTCATTTATCCATTCGTTCTTCCACCAGCCTGTCACTATCCAACTATCACTGACAAATGATGTTCATGTATTTATGTATTTTATCTGATAATTACTAATAAATATCAGGGAGTGAGACTGAAGCACCTTTTGGGAGCTCTCCACATCAATTCTGATAAGCCGATGGGGTTGGTGTTTGTGTCCACACTTCTACACTGTGTCTAACGCTGACTCAGACACAGAGAAAAGCAATGCCTTGCTTTGAGAAGCCACACTGTATCAGCAATGTGGTTGTCTGAAGTGGCAGAAGTTGGGGGATGTTTCTTGAGGTCCTGACCATCTCACTTTAATGGGGATGGGGAGGAACATCTGTTTGATATCATGGTAGCTTTGAAAGGATTCTAAATCACCCCAGATCTCAGAATGCAGAAGGCGGATGACTACTTCCAAATATTACACAGTCCTCTGCAAGAAACCCTAATGCTTTTCCAGGAATGAATGTGCAGGTTTGGTTCAGAAAGAAATTGATTATAGTCATTAACTAGGATGACCTGCTGCTGATTGAGCATTCAGAAGAAAGACTTTCCTGCCCGCCTGAGCTGGTCAGGGAAGAATTCAAGCCATGCACTACATGGAAGGGCATTGTCTTGAACATATGCAGGTCTTGTGGATTCTGCCACAACCTCTGCTTCATTGGCCTTATGCTTATATATTTTGGTTTTCGTTTTTGTTGGTTTGTGGGGGGGGAGGTTGTTTGTATACCTATTGGATATTTTGTTTGCTTGCTTTTGTATTTGTGTTGTGTTTGTTTTTCAAAGACAGAGAGACAGAACATAAATTTGGGTGGGTAGGGAGGTGGGGAGGAGATGGGGTGTGTTTGGGTAGATGAAAATATGATCAAAATATATTCTGTGAAAAATTATTACTATTAAAAGTCAAAAAACTTTTTTCTTAAAGAAGTGACACTGAAAACTTACTTAGAAATGAAGAAGTTTACTCCTTTTTACATAAAAAAAGGCCCCGGAATAGAATTAGAATTTTTTTCAATACATCAGGAAAAATAAAACCACATATTGCTTTTCTAATTTACCATAGGTGTATAAATTGATCATATAACAAAGAAGTGGAAGTGGTGCACAACTCCCTAAATGTTGCAGAAGGAGCTGGATGAGGATAGTGAGATTAGTAATAAGATAAGACTTGATCTATGATTTTAAAAATTCAAAATCTGGAGGAGGAGAAAAATTACCAATATTAAAATGAGAAATTGAAATTCTCCTTTTGGGGTCAGAAGAAATAGAGACAGTGCGCCTCGGTAAACAAGGAGAAATGTCTTTTTTTTTTCCACAAGGCTTGTTTTTTCAGCACCACGGACAGGGTCATAGCAGCACAGGGTGTTCTTTATAGCCATGGCTTTCTGGGGAAGGCTTTAATTACATCCATTCTGAACAGAAAGAACAATGGTGATGTGTTTGTGTAAGGGCAGAGGAAACACATCCGTTCTTCAGCTTTATTGGCCTTTTCTGGCCACTTCTCATGCACTTGAGATTGGCATCCTTCTTCCGTCTTGTCCTGGCAAAAGAAAAATAGTTCAGGGCACAGATTCCAAAGCCTCTGTTGCTGGCAATTCCTCTATAGTTGCTGGCATAATCGATCCCTAACTGGACTAGTTAGTGAGAGCACTGAGTTCTGCCTGGGTATAGAGATGTCCCCTGACTCTGGGCTTGGAATCTTGTCTGCCTAACTTAGAAGGAATGTGTAGGAAGAGCCTGTTGTAAAATGTGAGAGTCATAGGGTTTTAATTTGCAGAGTTCCTGCTGTGGAAACTCTTATCAGCCATTGCTGAATGAGTTGCTGATACCTATGTTCTGTCCCTGGAGGATGTTGGGATGATTAGGGGTATTTTCGCTGTAGGACAGAGAGAAGATGGTGTTGATTTTCGACTCCTCTGTTTCTCCCTCCGTCTTTTGTGTGAGGTCAAGAGCAGCTAAAAAATAAAAAAGTCTATACCCAGAAGTTTCCAGATTCTTCACTCTGATTCCATCCCCTCATTCAAAGAATCACTCCTCATCTCTCAACAATAGCTATTTTCCTTCTAGTAGATCTCCTAATTAAATAAGATCTGTGTCTACTTGATAAAAATCCAAGCAATTACTCATTATGCATAAGCTACCCGTGCTAGGTGTTGAGCCTAAAATAGTGACATAGACCCAATTCATATTCTCAAACGAATTCTCTGATAATGCTGCTCAGGAGTGTACAGGGCGGGGAGCAGGCAGAGGTGGGTCAATTATAACCTGCTCCTTGGAAGTACTTGTTTTCTTAGCACTCTTACTAAGTGCTGTATTGTAACAGGAGAGCTAGCTTTGGGCCAAGAGTGCAATACTCTCTATGGAACCTCAGGTATCAAAGTTACCATTTGGAACATTGGGGGATATTGCTCATGCCCACAGGCATCCACACAGGTACCACAGTATGACTAAAACTGTGAAGGAGTGGAGACAAAAGATGATGATAAAGGGGCAAAAAGTGAAGCTGAGTGGAGATGAGATTCAGTAGTCAGTGAAAGGGAGAGAGAAGGGAGATGGTGTCTTGTAGGGAGACAGGAGACCCATTGGGAAGTGGCACATGGAGTCATGGAAGCTCACCTTTGATAGCTTTCCTGGATGAGGCATTTCAAAGGTCTTCAGCATCATGAAGTCCTTTTGTTATCCTGTTCCCATGGATGCATATGTTTGCCATTATATCACCTATCAAACAAGCAGCATGCATTAAAGATTAAGTAATTTGCTTACTCATTAATACAAATCAATGCAACATAAGCACCATTCTGAGTTTCCTGACCAGCAAAGTTAAACGGGTTTCCTTGCTCCTTGTATTCTCTTTCCAATGAGTCTTGACATTTTCAGAGGCCTATGCAAGAATATTGATGAGGGATGAGTATGCAATTTCTGTTAAGTTTCTGGAACTATTACAAGTAACCTACAGAGTCCCATTTTTTTTATGGTAGAAAGCTCAGAGGAGCCCATGACTGCAGGGCCATTGGCTCTTTTGATTCAGTCTGCATTTAAGCTTTGAGAGTTTATATTTCAGAACAGTTTAGATAAAGAAGCCCAGGGTATTTGGACATAGATGGCGAATCAGCACCAAAATAAGGAACAAATAATTGACACTAATAATTAAAACTAGCAATTGCTTAAATAACTGTTTAAAGATGGACAAGACATTAGCTTAGACTCAGTTCTTATATGATTGTATTGATCATCTTTGCACTGGAGGGGATTTTCTTTTCAGTAGCCTTGATACATGTGAGATGAGCTTTCAAAAGTAAGCATGTCTAAGCCAGTTGCTTTGCTCAAGGATCTCTGAAGAGCAAGAAGCAGAACCTCATATTTGATGAGCTCAGGCTGACAACCCTGTTTTCAGGGTAGAGCAGTTTGGAGTTGTAAGTCCCATGGTCATGTCATACTTATTATTCCTTATTGTGTGTAAGCCACTAATTTTGTAACAAGATGATGACAATGACCCTTCTCCTTCTCCTCCTTCTCCTCCTTCTCCTCCTTCTCCTCCTTCTCCTCCTTCTCCTCCTTCTCCTCCTTCTCCTCCTTCTCCTCCTTCTCCTCCTTCTCCTCCTTCTCCTCCTTCTCCTCCTTCTCCTCTTTCTTCTCCTTCTCCTCCTTCTCCTCCTGCTCGACCTTCTCTTCCTCTTCTTTTTATACACGGTCTCACTATACACCTCTGTCTATCCTGGAACTGACTGTGTAGACCAGGATGTCTTTATACCCACAGAGATCCACCTGCCTTTGCCTCCAAGTGCTGGGATGATAGGTGTGCACCACCATACCCAGCTGCAATAAGTTGCTCAATTTGGGAACATATACTTTGCTTGTTCATTTGGCTATTATAAACTGTGAAATGTCATTACAGTTAACTAGCACCAGAAGAAAAAGAACCTTGCAACCAGAAAGACACAGATTCCCCTCCTGCTCTATCACCCACAGCTCTATATGTGCGCCAGCCATTTACATCTCCCTGTTTCTTCACCTGTACCATGGAAGACAGTGCAGGCTTGTTCTCAGTATTCAGAGAGACTGTGCACATGAAAGACCTACAATGTCTGGTGCATAGCAAATGCTTAGTATAAACTGAGCAATAATGACTAGAATTGGTTCTATTTTACACTTTAAAATAGGATAGTACTTAGCTCCAGCATGTCTGTCAAGATGCATTGAGATAAGTATGGAGCCCACAGCCCGTTGCCTGGAATGTAGTCAGAATTTAACAAGTGTTAGTTGCAATCTTTACTCATATCCTTTTATTCAGAAGTGACTCTTATTTTGAAGAACAGAGCACAAATTAGAGCATGTCAGACGTGCAGATGTGTAACCGTCTATAGGTGGTTTCCTCCGGTATTCATTCATCAGCATTAAGATGTTGGAATTATTCATTTAAGGAAGGTTTGGTTTTTTTATTTTATTTTTTAATTTTTTTCTTCTTTAGGCTGCAGCTTGGGGTTTCCAGTGTGCTTTAATAAGCTCTCAAAAAAAAACCCAAAACAAAACAATGCACAGGATCTGCATAAAACCAGTGCTTTGCTCTAAGCACAGTACAATTTTCATGGTTGCTGAAAGTGATGGTATTGTTGTGTTCTCCCCCACCCCGGTTGATTTAAGCAGGTTTTTTTTGTTTTGTTTTGTTTTAATCTGTCAGGAATGGAAGTTAAAAGCAATTTTTAAATGGAATAAAACATTTCAGAGTTCTACCATTTAGAAAAAAAAAAGGTAACTCGTGTTACTTTGTTCCACTTTGTCCCTCTGTCAGATGAGTGATGTTAACAATAGCCACCAGTGTGTGGAACCAGGGTTATGTCTGTAACTCAGCACGGGTGGGAAGTCTCAGAGCAGGTCTGGTCAGGGAGGGCTCTCCCAGCACTTTACTGCCCTGAAAGGAAGTCTGAGGGCTGCCACAGAGCATTGCAGTCTCTGAGATGGATCCACTCTGTCTCTTGTGAGTTCGTTTTTCTAGCAGTACAGGCTGCTCTTTGTTATCCGATCACTGAGAAAGAATTCTCTTTCTTCCAGTGGTCAATTATTGTGAAACTTTTCAATGAACTGTAGCACATACATTTTTTTCCTTTAATAGCATATATTTCCCTCTTTCTCCTTCTCAGACATCAGTGTTAACAATTTCATGCACTTTCCCAGAATTTTTGGTTACAGAGTTTGTTTCTAAGTCAAGCTGTCTCTACCTTCTATTCCATTGTGTGGGTTACACAAAGAGGGTTTCTGGCTTGGGAACTCTTATGCAACTTGATACCTAAGGACATAATGATCAGGGAGATGGTACACAAACAGCTTTGCGCACAAATACGTATCTTAGGATATGCTTCAGATAGATTTGAAGAGGGTCTTCCTTCTCCGAAGGCTCTTTCCCTTCACAGACACATTTCTAGAGAGGGAGAGAGTGGTCAGCTTCGATTCTGCACTAGAATCAAGCAGGCCTAGACTGGAGGGGACAAACCTAGATTGGGATCAGGCAAAGCCTGCACTAGAATTGGGTAAACTGAGACTCGGACTCGGATTAACATTTCTTTAATGTGTAACTAAATCCAGAGCCTAATTTTTCTCACCTGAACATCTGGAATACAGAAGCATTTCTTTCATTTCATAGGTGCCTGCAGGATTTCCCAACTCATAGGAAACTGGGTACTCACATCCCAGGGTGCAAGAAGCCCTGCATTTAGGGGTGGTAGGTTTAGTTGACATCTGTAAAGTACTTAGAAGAATATGCAATGAAATAAAACCTCAGAAAGGCTTATCTCTCAGGGTTAGAACTAGTCAGAGTTTCTCAGCACAGTTCTGGCAGTGTGCTGGCATTGTATCTAACAGAGATGAAGAAACAGAAGCCCAGAGAGCCAAGATCATTTAGGTCAGAGACAGCCAAAGAGAGAGCAAGCCTAGTGGCATCTCTGTAGTGTCTGCAGTGAGATGCGGTCTTTGCACAGCACTGCTCACAGTATTGAAGACAGCTGCAATAGTCTTGGAAGGCTGAAAATAGCGTCACACACTCTGAATCATTCAAAGAGCTCGAACCAGCTAGAGCAGAGCTTGTACAGGAGAGAGGATTATTCTCAGATCATCATTGAATTAGCTACTTATCCTGGTGCTTGACACCTGGGGCCAGAGCAGAGAGCCTTATCTTAAGTAAAGTAAGACATTTAGCAAGTTGCCAGATCTACAAGCGTAGCCCTTGCTACATAGTGAGAACTCAAACCATGTTGCCTGACAACAACATCACATTAGAACCCATGTCTTTTTTTTTCCACTTTGACCACATCCCTTGCTGCTGACTCTAGATTCCTCTTCCCAGAAAAAGATAATTCCATCACAGTTTTCAGGAAGGTATTGCCCAAATGTTATCCAGAAAATGGGCTGTAATCCTGTGTTGTCTTAGAGGCAGAATATTGCCTGCTTTGGCCCTGGGTACCACTGCATTGAGGCCCCTTTCCCCCTGTCTGCTTCTGAAGCTTGCATTCTGAAGTCAGGTGTTGGTTCAGCAAACTCGTCTAAGATAGGATCTAATTCAAATAGGAGGAAGAAAGATAGACTACCGAATCAAACCTCAAATTCATGAAAAACCGTATCTCTAGTGGCCAACAGGCACGAGGGTGTGAGTCTGTGCTGGATGATATTACTATCTCTTCAAAGTTAAGTATTTTCTTTCCAGGTAAGTGTTTGTGATTCTCCAAGATAAGAGTGGAATTGTAAAGGCCAAGGAAAATGCTGGCAGTCATATATTACAACTGTGTTCCTGGGAGAAAGAGGCATTTATTCTTTCTCTTCCTCCCCTGCTTCTCTTCCTTGCCTCTCCCTCTCCCTCTCTCTCCCTCTTCTTCTTTGTCTCCCCCATCAACATTTAGATTTAATGACACCACACACCTATAACTCTATCTATCTATCATCTATCTATCTGTATGCATGTATATATCTTTTTCCTTAATCTTGTCTCTAACCCCAGCCTTTGGAGGTGGGATAGGGGAAGATAGAAAATCTCAGAAGCACTTTGGCCTCAGTGCAAAACCTTTAGGTTCAGTGAGAGACTGTCTCAAATAACAAAGTAAAAAAAATAACAAAGTAGAAAGTGGTTGAGGAAACCTCTGGCCACTATAAGGACTAAGCACATATATGTATGCACACATCAATGCATACATACATACATACACCCCAAAGACATAGATACACGTGTATGCACATACATATGCACACACACACATACACACACATATATATGCATCCACATACAGATAGACATATATAAACACATACATCATAGACACACAAAGAAATGAGAATTTATCATGGTTTACAGCTCAGATGAACTGATATTTAGGTGTTCAAACCATTTAAATATTAAATATTGATCAAACCATAATTATACTCTCATGGTCAAAAGTAGAAATGGGAGGAGACATGGGTCTGATAAACAAGAGTGAAGCAGTCAACTTTCAAGAGAGACAATGAACACAGAATGCCACTGTCAGGTTCAGGAGAACCTCTGGACAAATGGAGCTTGTCAGCATACTAAGCCCATGCTGCTCTCCGAGCTTCTCTCAGCGTCCCAAATACCTGCTTCAGAGTCCATGTTAGCATAGACTTCTCAGAACTTCCCACCCCGCTCCCTACCACAAGCTTCTCCAGCTCACTGACTTCCCTTCTCCCAGCTTCTCGCTCCCTGACAACACTGCCATTTTGGCCATGTGCTGTCTTGGTCCCTACTGCTTAGTCCCCCCTCTCAGCCCCTTTCTCTTTGTCTTCCTTTCGCTGTCTCCCATCCCTAGTCGTGGCCTGGTCCAGTCTGCTGGCCATGTTCAGATCACTTCTATTTCTCCCTATTCTGGACTCTTCCAGATGCCTCTGGCTGTGCTCCCCCTCATATCTACAACAAAAACCTTCCCCTCAACAATACACTGGAGCAGTCATGTCCTCGGTTTATGTAGCCACCAAGTGGGTGGAATAAACTGTTTTGAAATGGAATGGTGTAAACCTGTCGTTGATGACATGCTCATAAATACCAGAGTCACAACTCTAGCAACTGGAGGATTAAAGATTCTGTGATGAAGGAGCGACCCAGGATTTTGTTGTCTTGTTTAAAATGAACTTTTTGGAAAAGTCAAAAACTACATACATTTATAATTTTCATAAAAATTGACAATATTCTATATAGCTACCTACTGTAAATGTTCAACATCTCTTGTGTCAAGATAGAATTCTCAACGCATTAAAAAATCAGATTATCCAATTGCAACCTGACATGTGTCAAGGTTTTACTTCACTGATGAAATGGGAAACTAGGCGAATAACAAATGAGCTGCCTAAAAGTGTATAAACCTTGGTGCCTGGAGAGATGACTCAGTGGTTAAAAGCACTCCCTGCTTTCTCAGAGGATTCAGGTTCAATTCCCAGCATCCATACTGGGTAGGGTGACTCATGACCACCTATTACTACAGCACCCTCTTCTGCCTTACAGGGCACCAGCATACACATCCACAGAGACACACATAAATAAAAATAAAGTAAATCTTTAGGAAAAAATATATAAGCAGTGATCTTTTGTGGGAGAAGAGACAGAAAATTGCCATCAGGTCTCAGATGGCACATACATTTAGCACAGAGCAATGAGGCCATATCCTTTTCCAAAGCAATGAACCAATACCAAATGCTATCTTTCACACGGTGACCTCTCAACCCTGTTGAATTCTCTAGCTCTGCAGAGATATAAACTTTTGGTGTCTAATCAGCTGTGGACACTCTGTCAGAACTGCATTTCCCAAGAGAGGTCCCTCAGTTGATTTTTTTCAGAAATGTTCTGTTAAAATGTCATGTAATCCTTATTTTACTTTCTTTTCAAGGTTTTTGGGGTGTTTTTTTCTTTTCTTGCACATTTGCCATAAATATAACTTACCTTAGAACCCAAAGAAAACAAAGCAGTCTTACAAAATACCAACTAGGTGCTGTTCACTTCCTGCCTGCTCTGACCTGAGAGGATTCCCCCTCTTAAAAGGGGGTGTTTACATGAATGAGAGAGCAGCATGGAAAACATTTGCACCGCAGGAGGATTTCCCAGTTAGTTTCAACAGACAGATTGAAAGAAAAGACAAAGGGCGCACCACTAGACAGCTGGATTCAGATGGTGATTCAGTGCCAGGTCTGGGTTCTCTTACTAAAACTCGCCCCAGAGGTGATAAGACTGACCAGTCATTGTGGAATACTGTTCCATATTTCAAAACACGGAGGGCTTAGGGTGAATCAAGAAGATGGGTTGGCCTCACCCCAACCAATCCACCTCCAGCTCTCTTCCTCTTCTCACTGGCCTTATGTAGGAAAGAACAATTAGAGTCCCTTCCAGATATCATAGCCTATGATTATTAAAAGGAAAAAATATCACTGCAATTTGCAATGTGTTTAGGTTGGGTGGATTAATTTCTTTGCCTGGGTCATAATGGGAAGACTGATTTTGTCATTTCAATTACAAGCCACCGTTTAGTCTGGGCCTGGAAGACACTTCTGTTGGGTTAGCCTCCACTTGCTTGGCACGGAGCAATTAAGAGCGGCTGATTTGTGGCTGCACTTTTACAGCTTAGCACAGGTTTATCATCTTGAAAGTTTTCCATTTGCATATAAGCTATACATTCTTTGGGTGACATTTCCATATCAGCCAGGGTTTATATTATGCATTGCCTCAGACTTCACTTTCTGGTACGTGCAGGGAATCGACAAGCTTGGCCGGGGATACTGGTGCAGACCAGGGGAATGTTGAGGTGCAGGAGCCACTCAGCTCTTGTAGGTGGACACTTTGGAACTCTGGGGACAGGAGGGCTTTACCTTGGTCCTAATCGATTCCTCAAACCAGTAACTCAAGTTTTGATGTTGGCCACATTCATACTACAACACAGAGAGGAAAAACGATTTGCTCAAGGTCACCCAGCTCAGATTAGGAGAGGTGGGGTTCAAAGTCAAGTCCACCTGATCTCATAACACTCCCCCAGACAGTCTCCATAGTGTGGACTTTTCAGAGAAAATGGAATGGAATGTCACAGTTTTATGCTTAAATACCAAACTTCTCGAACAATCTAATTGATGCTCTTTGGACTAAAAAGGAATGGACATTTAAAAGAAGCCAGGGTCATGAGGTCTAGAGGAAAGGGGTACTTTTAATATCTATTTTGGTAAGGCAAGGAATGTAGTCCTGGGGAATAGTATGCTGAGTGGAGGCCATTATATAAATTTAATGTAATTGTAAAAGGAATGAAGAAAAGATAAAAGAGTAATGAATACGTAGCATTGAGGATATTCTAAGAGAAGAAAGATCAGAAGTCACGGAAGGAGCTAGAAGTTGCCCAATTGAAAACAGAGATTGTATTCATCTTTGACAGATGGGCAAGACTAATGAAGCCCCAGCAGTAACTCAAGATCTGTAACCCTGCCCTTGTTACTCCAGAGAGTGTGAAAAAGAGGCAGACTTGAGAGGCAGACTGCTAGATTCAATTCTTTCCTCTGACTTCCTTGCTGGGTAACCCCCAGAGAAGTTTCTTCACTTTCTGAACATCTTCTATCTGGTCATTTGAATAGTGGTGATCACAGTGTTGCTTATCTTGATGAGAAAATGGGTGACGTGATTGACTGAGTACCAGATGTTCAGTAAGTACTGGAACCATTTAGTGCTGTAACCAGGAATGACATATTTATGTGATGAAAGCTATAGGAAGTGATGAGTCAGGGAAAAGAATTATAGAAATAACAAAGTCAGGAGAGAGCTTCCCTGTCCCTCCTACCACTGAGCCTTGGGAGGACATAGGGATGGAGAGTGGAGGACACATGTCCAGAGAAAGACTGATGTCTGTATGGACTTGATGGAACCGGACAATTTGTGGGGCACATGATCTACATCTGGTCACTACTATCTGTGGTTCAGTGTTAGAATTTTAAGTGTTGTCTCCCAATGCATTGTAGGCCTTCACTTATGACCACATCCAAGAGATCATGGTCCAGCTGCTTCGCACAGTGAACCGGACAGTCATCACGATGGGCCGAGATCACGCTTTGATTGTGAGTAAACCCTGTCAAATAACCTTAAACTCTTCAAAGTTTCAGAGTGGAGTTTCCTGGAGGCCTTGGTTGAATGCCAACACTGGTCATTGCTTCATTTGTAGCATGAAGGATTGGGTTTTTCTCCCATCTGAGTTAAGAAGACATGAACACTAGCTTGAGTTGTCAAAATAAAGCACGACTTACGGTATATCAAAGTAGAGATTCACCAGTGGGAATGAGGTGTCATTAGTAAACAGGGAGAGGGGGAGGGGTTTTATAAGGTAGAACGGTCCAGATCCTTGTCTACCTTTTTGCTTGGCCTTACTTAAGTGTTGCTTAGTTCAATGCTCTAAGGGCTTGATTTTCTAAGTGGCTTGATTGTGTGAACCCTGACTGTGCTAGGTCTGCTTCGGCAGGCCGCCAGGCAGTCCATATATCCAGACACAAGGACAATACAAGGATTTCTGGTGGTGAGGAACTGTGAAACTGCTTCTTATCTGACAAAAGGAATCATTCTCCTCTCCACCCCCACCTCTGGCAGTAGGGACATAGGGCTCCACTGACATCCTCCCTTGGTGGATCCAAATCAAAGCCCATGCTGACCTCTGGAGCCCTACGTCTCCACCCACAAGTACTTGCTTTATGTTTCAAACCCCTGCCCTAGCATCCCTTCTCCAGTGATCACTTCCCCAGGGATGACTTCCCCAGGCTTCCCTCCTCCCAGATACACTTTATAAGGACAAGGATCCTCTCCTCCCCCACTCCTATCTTCCCTCCTCCTCTAGCAGAGAGCCCTCGCCAGGTCTGGTTTGCTTGGCTTCTCTTTCTCTCTGCTTTGAACTCTTCTAGATGCCTTTGGATATTTTCTCTTTCTTACTTACAACGAAAACCTTCCCCTTAACCGAACCATGGAGTGGTCATGTCAGCTTTTTCTGACATACCCAGGTCAGTGCTAATTTGAGGGTAATTTTTTTCTGCATTAAACACTCAATTCCGAAGCAGGGAAGATTGCTGTTCCATGTGTGAATGTCCTCCCTCCAAAACAAACAAAAAATAAACAAACAAACAAACAAACTGCCAACAGTGTGATCTTTCCCCATCTTGCCTAAATAAGGGCCTAACTTTTTAGTTCCTGACCAGGACCACCCCCAGCCAGGCTGTTCTCCTGCCCAAACCTGCTGGCAGTTTCTCATCTCAGGCAGGAGAAAATTTAAACCCCCTGCCCCCTGGTCATTCCTTTATGTGCTCCTCCTGCACATAAACAGAATTCCAAGGCTAGTTCTCTCACTGTAATCAGATTGGTCCAGGAATCACTTAATCAGAGAGGCTTCCTGGTCCTGATGCCAGTCTATAGCACTGGAATCCCATCACCTGCTTCAAAAACTGTAACATGATTTTTTTGTCTTTCTCAGCAGGTCTCCTTTGGGCTTTATTTGATTATTGTCTTGTTCTCATTGTGAGGATGAGAGTCCAGAGAAATGATTTAAAAAAAAATTTCCTGCCGTGTTTTTAAGTTCCTAACAGCACCCAACGTAGTAGATGTTCAATAAATACTAAATAAAAATATGAATGAATGGATGAATGACGAATGAATGAATGAATGAAGTGCACCAAACTGAGCTGCTATTGTGTAAAGACCAGTGCGCAGATTGACTGCTGCCATGTTTGATAGGATCATAATAGTTAACAGAATTCTCACTTCCTTGAGATTAGGACAAAAATCATCCTGTACGTTTTGTGTTGGCTAACTGCTCTTGGGTATGGGGCCTGTCTTGCAGTGTGGTTGATACACCCAGTGACTTTCCACTGGAGAAAACTGATTTTTCCCTTTCCTAGCAGAGGATCAATGACAGATACTTTCCCAGATTGGGGTGGGACTTGGTTTCTACTTCTCCCTTTCAGTACTGAGATTTGGCCGGCCTGAGCCTGTGCTGCTACAGTCTTCATGAGTTCCGATGAGCACCAGTCATTTCCATCAGAGGACACTGTCTTCCCGCAGTCCTCTACCACCTCTGGCTTCTCCAGTCTTTCTACCTCCTCTTCCACACAGATGTTCAGATTCCTGAACCTTGGGGGTAGACGTTTGATGATGCCATCTCATTTGGGATGAGAGCTTCAGTCTCTCATTTACACACTGCACATTGCCCAGTTGTTGGCCAACACAAAACAAACTCCGTCAGTTTGTGGGGGGAGTTGGGGGAATGGCTTTTTTTCCATTTTGTTTTAGCATTTTTACTTGTCTATCTGTACATATGTCTGTTTTGATCTTCTTTCTTTTTTAAGAGAGAGAGAGAGAGAGCATATGAAATTTGGAGATGTGGAGAGTCTGGGAAGGATTGGAATAGGGAAAATCATAATCAAAATACATTAAATGAAAAGTTATAATTAAGATATACTGTATGCAAGATTTCCTAACATTTAAGTACTCACAGATTGCATGATTCTCTGACAACTAGACTCAGCTTTCCAAAAGCACACTGGCATCTCTGCTTCACCGTGGTGTAGTAAGATCCATGGTTGAGGTTATCTAATGACAGCCTCATGGATACAGAGTCCAAATTATCACATAAGTTCTAATGGTGGCTAGTGAGACTGTGGTCCCTAAAAGGAGCCTGAGTGTCCCAGTCCTCCATAAATTTGGCTCTGTCTACTCCTCTCTACACCTGTTTATTTACTCTCTAAGCCTGTTTACTTACTATGTGTTATATGCATCTAAAGATGCGAGGGTGGGCTGGGAATGAGCCTGGTATATGTGAGGTTCAGGTCTTCATCCTCTATCATGCAATGGTAGATAGATAGATAGATAGATAGATAGATAGATAGATAGATAGATAGATAGATAGATAGATAGATGATAGATAGACAGACAATAGATAGATAGATAGATAGATAGATAGATAGATAGATAGATGATAGACAATAGTTAGATAATAGATAGATAGATAGATAGATAGATAGATAGATAGATAGATAGATAGATAGATAGATAGATAGATAGATACATAGATAGATACATAGATAGATACATAGATACATAGATACGTAGATGATAGATAGATAGTAGAATAGATGGATAGATACATGATAAAAAATAGATATAGATACATAATAGGTAAATAGATAGATGATAGATACATGATAAAACATATAGATACATGATAGGTAGATAAATGATGGATAGATAGATAGATAGACAGACAGACAGACAGACAGACAGACAGACAGACAGACAGACAGACGACGATTTGGTGGTGCCCACAGATTCTTGCAGTGCCAGGATCTCCTACCTCCCTGGACTGCACAGCCTTGCAAACAGTTTGTCATTTTTCTCACTTACCATCCTTCCAGTGCTGAAGTACCACCATTTCTTACTGAGTTAGAAGCCTCCCATGTGTAGCTCCCGGAGCGCACCTTAGATAAGCATTTTATGACCTTCCTAATCTTTATTCCTTTTCTTTGGAATGAATCTGAAGGTGATCATCAATCCATTTGGCTCATTCTGTATATAGCAGGCTCTTAACTCCCTACCTTTCCTTGAGAGCAGCAGTTCTTTAGAACAGGGTATGAACTGTAGGAAGCACTAAGTAAGTGGTGTCTATTGTTATTTTTCTTCCTATCTGGTCCAATGAGTCTCTGTCCATCTGCATTATCAACTCCAGCAAGTGATGGAGGAGTGGTTCTCATTCACTCCTGCCTCTGTTATGGGTCTGTTCTTGGATGCTCTGCCCTAATGACTGGACTTTCTAATACATGTTTCTCTTGCTCTCTGGTATTCTTTGCCAGGACATGCCCCTACTCTTCATTGCTCAGTGGTTTCCTCAATGCCTATAAAATGACTCATAAACACATTCAGATCCGTCTTATCTTCTAGTGTCTGCTGTGGCCTCAGCTACTTTTTCTTTCAGTCTTTCATCTGACTTTCTGTCTAGATGTCCAGAAAGGTATATGTCTGGGTATTGCCCACGCATACCTAGTGCTCTTGATTTCTGGACTACCCAAGCATCTTGTATTGTCTATCATGCCTTCCTGTTCCTTCTCAGCCTGGTGACCTCTGACCTCCTGCCTGACTTTTAAGGTCCAGCATAGACACACTCCCTTAGGAAGCTGCCCTGCCTAGAACATGTAACCACCAAGCAGACTAGTTTTCATGAGTTCTAGCACTTTTGTATGGTTGTATGGCCATCACAGTAACTCAGTCTGGGTCATTCCCTTCCCTACCATGGGTTATTTTGAGGTCACTCTCCATCCCTTCCCCATCCCTAAGCAACTATCTGTACCCATTTGCCTTGTTGGGAGACTTCATAGGAGTAATCACACAAGTTTGATTTCTCATGCCTGACTTTTTTCCTGAACACGTTCTGTAGTCTGCCCATATTTGGGGATATGCCATGCTCTGTCCGTTTTTATTACTGAATAATATTATATTGTATGAACATGATGTTTTCTTATCCATGTACTAGTTGGTGGGTTTTGGACTGTCTTCAGCTTTGAGCTATTATAGATTATGCTGCTGTGGTATTGCTTATAGGTTTAGTGTGAACATATTTTGACTCCCCTTGAGCAGCAATTTCATAGTGGAATAGATGAAGCAACAGATTTTTTTTCCTAGGAAATTGTCCAGCTGTACTTCAGAGTGGCTGTGTCACACCTCATTCTACAAGCCACAACTGAAGGCTCTGGCTCCCCACATTCTTGCATAAACGAGACCACAAACTCTATCAATCCTAATGACTCAGAACAGGTCTACTGAGACCTTTTCATGTCATCTGCCCTTTTGTTGTTGTTTTGTTTTTTAGTCTTATTTGTTTGTTTGTGAGCTAACCCTAGCTCCTCTCTATTAGCATATGTTGTTTGAGAGGTTGTGTCTGTCTGCCCAGTGCTTAATACATTTTCATGCTATTGATGTGAGACACATCCGAACACATCCTATCAACACTTTACTCCAGTGCATGTACTACAGAGTATTTATACATTTCTTTGGCATTTTGTGAGAACCTGTGCTATCCTTAGAAGAGGCTTGGAAGTTGTTTCTCTCCTACATTGGAAGAGCCCTGAGGGAAGAGACTATGTTCCACTTGTCCCTTTATCCTTAGCAGAATGCCTTGTGAAGAGTGAGTAGTCAGAACACACTTACTGAGTAAATAACGTAGCTAATGAATAAATGAAACATTCCCTGGAAGGCAGGGGAGGCATACCTGTGCATCAGCCCTGAGATTGTCTTTTCTTTTTAACTAAGTGTGCTTTCTCAATACCAACTGGTGACATGTTAGGGAGGGAGGGGGTGGTGTAAGGCTGGCTTGTTCCTAATTTCTCTGTCCCTTGGTCTGGTCTCAGAGCCTTGAGGAGGTGCTGTTGCAAGCTATCCCTTAGTCTTGGTGACTCCGATTTGCTGATGTAACTACAATGAAGAGAGAATTGAACTGGGAACAATAAGAGATAGAAGGAAAATCCAAAAGGGGTTCTCTTAGGACAGCTCCAATTTCACAAAAGGGGCCTTTGTAGCAATTCCAAGAATCGAAAGACCTTCAAAATAAAGAAAATGATGGTGGAAAGTAATTGCTCAGGGGTCAGGGGTCCCCGTCTTAGTGCCCAAGGCTCCAATTTAATTTCAAATTGAGACTTGACAAGGAGGAAACATTCTCATTCTAGCCCTCATTTTTAATTTTCCAGACATGATTTTTATTGGCTAGTTTCCATTGCTTGGGAATATTAAACAATCAATTTTTTTGACACCTGCCATTCATGTATAGTGCTTCTGAAATCCCAAATAAGATCTTGGCTGGGGAGGCAGGTGGGATTGCAGCATGCCTCTTTCTATGGGGCAGACAGTGGTTCCTTTGGCTCAGCACACTGTGATTATCATTTTCTAGAGACGACCACTCCCAATTTTCTGTAAATCACCTGTCTGAACAATGGATTGTTGGAGAGGACAAATGGACAAAGGAAAGTCTATAAAAACCAAATTTAAGGACGCAGAAGGCCTGATGCATTTCTATTTCTCTCTGCCAGATTCTAATCAGACAGTTACCATTGTTTATTATAATCCTTGAATTACCAAGGAGCTTGGCTTTGATGGTGAGAGGGGGTGGCATTTGATTAAGGAAGACAGGGAGAAAGGAGTAGGGCTTCACACTCTCTCTGCAGAGAATTATCAAAATGTAGCAGCATCTTAACATCTTTAAACCTTGGTTTTTGTTGTTTCCCTAGCTTCTGAGTCAGGGTCATAAAGCAGACTGGACTATGCATGCCTACTCTTGTTGATTGGTGATGTCTACCTGAAATACTGTCATGAGAATGATTGTAGGAGCTCTATGTTGACTCAGTGGGAAGAACCGAATTGGTTAGCCATGTCTGTCCTGGTGTGAACTGGTCAACAGTGATATATTGAAGATATTTATAAATATTTCACATTGACTGCAGTTATTGGTGCTTCCATTCTGATCTCGTCTAAGTGTCTAACTGTTTATATGGCCAATATTCTCTTCTTTGTTTCCTTTATGAAGGCTGATTTGGATGAATGGCAAACAAGATAATCTTGAGGATTTTTACCTAGTAGTTGTTCCTATGTGAAATGCGCCATGTTCATGTCCAGTGTTTGCATCCAATATATAAGCTGCTCTTTGATTTTCTGTGGCCATAAGACAAAGAAGATGCTGCCACCCATATTGTGACATCAAGTGTTCCCTTCAGAGATGTTAGTTAGCACATACAACAAGAAAGTTTGACACTGTGGTGTGTAAATCCTGTCTTGAGTTCCAAGGCAATGGTAGTTGCCATTCTGTCCAAGGATAGGCCTTATACTGAGAGTTAGAGGGTGGAAATACCATATCTACAGTCACACAGCAAGTGGCACTGAGAAAGGGTGTGAACAGTGTCACCAGAGTCTCCTTACTTGGGAGACACTGTCCCACCTGAGGTTTGTAGACCAAGGCAAACTTGTAGGCCTGTTTATCCCAGAGAAGGCTGGTCCCTCCCCTTAGCTCACCCAGGTTGGGGATAGTCATCCCACAACAAGAATTAACCAGAGAACATGCCCTCTGCCTGGAGTTCTGGGAAGGAAAGCGACCTGGAATTCTGTTGAAACTGGGATCTAGCTTTTATTTCAGGTAGTTAAAATAAGCCTCTGGGTGATGTATTTTGGGCCTAATTACCCCGCTTTTCACAGAGGAGTCTGTGGAGTGATTAAATAAAGGTAACTGCAGTTGGCATTCAGAGCAGTTTGTTAAAAAGGAACCAAGGTCTGACCATTTGCCTAGGAATTTCACGAAATTCCTAGGCAAATGGTCAGAACTTGAAAATATCATCCTTAGTGAGGTAACCCAATCACAAAAGATCACACATGGTATGAAGTCACTGATAAGGGGATATTGACCCAGAATCTCAGAATACCCTAGACACAATCAGCATATCAATAGATTTCTAAAAAGATGGAAGGAGAGACCCCTGGTCCTGGAAAGACTGGATGTAGGGGAACGCCAGGACAGAGTAATGAGAGGGGGTTGAACGGAGAAAAGAGGGAGGGAAGGGGGCTTATGGGACTTTCGGGGAGGGAGGAAACGGGAAAGGGGAAGTGATTTGGAATGTAAATTAAAAAAATAAAATAAAATAAAATTAATAAAAAAAAAAAAAAAAAAAGGAACCAAGGGGAAAATCTGGAAGTCACCCCCACCCTACTGCCTCACTTAACAGGATTCCCAGAAAACCTGTGTCAAGTAAGCTCTGACTTCCCATTCTAGTCACTCTTGTGGTGCTAAGTGCGGACTACAGGTTGTCTGCCCAGAGCTGCAAGACCCTTGGTGACACACCCTCCTACCTCCAGCCCATTGTCCCTGGAGAATATGCATGTGACTCCCACATACAGTGTTTGTCCTTCATTGAGCACATATTCATGCGGCAGGCAGACCTCTTTTCTACCTCACTTGACTTCCATCAGTTGTATAGTCAACAGTTGAGGCTCATAGAGGATGAGTGACTTGCCTGGAAGCGCACAGCTTGCTAGTAGTGGAAGAGCTAAAGTCTGAGACCCTGATGACCGATTTTAGAATCCCAGTTCTTAAGCAGGGTGCTGAATACCATACTCACCCTTTTAGCATCTACAGAAACATGTTGGGCATCAGCATTAAAGGTCCCTAATGAGCATCTTGAACTCACAGCTGCCCTTCTGCCTCAGCTGGGAACGAATGAGATAACCCATGTGATGGCTTTTCAGAAATCTCCAAAAGGGTTTAGAATTTCGGGGTAGATTTGGATGGCCAAGACATCCTTAGAGACAGCTTTCTCAATTCTGGTAATTAAATCTCAGAGTCAAAACTGGGTATGGGAGGGAGAACCATTTGTTTATTTAAATGTTTATTTTGTTTACTGGGGTGGGGGGAGGAGGAGGGGCAGGCCAGCTTGGCGGCAGAGGAGCCAGCCGGGATGAGATTCGTAAGCGCTGGAGAGGCTCCTTCTTCAGCCTCCAGATGCCCATTCAGGCCTTGAAGACCTTCCAATTGAAAATGGTTCTGAGCTGGGATGGGACCACCACCTTTGCTGCCATTGCTACATCTCCTAAGAGCACACGTGGCCTCCCCCTGTCCTTTCCAGATCTAATCTTCCACCAAAGGGCTCCTCCAAAGAACTTTCTGGATGAGGAATTATCTGGGCCTCCACAATGCTGACAGATGGAGGCCTAGTCAAGTGGACCCTCTGGGAACCCCATGTCTATCTGGCTCTCATACAGTGTTTGCACACAATGTTCCCTCTCTCTGTATGTATATGTACATGTGTGCATGTTCATGGGTAGGTATAGGAATGTTTGTGCATATGTATGTTTGTTTATTAGAGGGATTAAGAAATTTGTCATAAGAAAATACTTAAAATTATGCAAGGGACCTGACTTCAGGTTGGTAGCACAAAGGTGGTCTCATCAGTTCAGGGGAGCTTGGTTGCTGTTTAAGCTGGTGGCATGGGGGAGGGGCACAGGTCCTATGCTTGGAGCACAGTGCTCTTATATGGAAGCTCATAAATGCATATTAGTGAATCGTTGGATATACATGCATACACACATGTATATACACACACATACATACACACATACATACACACACAGTCTTTCAACTCTCAAGGGCAACACTGCATATAGGACAGAAGTCACCAATCAAAAGTTGACATCATAGAACTGAATCTGGGTCTTGAATGTTACGAAGCCTTTGGGTGGGTGGATTGAAAAGCCAGAGAGCTCTAAGTGGGTGCAGGTCAGGGAGCCCTTGGTGGGTGCACGACTCCTTGCCTATTCTGTCTTGTGATTCCTTAGGCATCGTCTTTGGTGACCTGTAGATGTTGTAATGTAAATAATTACATTATTTCCATACTGGACTAGGTTTTTCTTCTTTTCTTATCTGTGTTCCATAGCAGACTGTGGCTCCCGGGGAAAGGAGCTGTGTCCTCCTATGGTTGGGGTTCCTGTCCCTCCATCAAGGACTTCAAGTGTAGCAGATACTCAGTTCAACTTCAGGGATTGACTAAACGGAAAGAGCAAACCAATCCAAAGGACACGTGGATGATGAGACTTTTAAAAGATCTGATTTTAAAAATAGGTGAGAAAAGCTCTGTTTCGTGCCAGGCTTCCCTTTAAGGATCTTCTATATATAAAATTCTATGATTCTGCCCTGGCCTCATGAAAGGGTTCTTTTTGACAGATTGGAGAAGAGCCTGGTTCATCCTCAGAATCATCTTTCTGATCCCGAATCAGCCTCAGAGATGAGGAATTGGAAGGGATTCATTGGTATGCCTCCTCCTTGGTCTGTCCATGTTACAGCCTATGCAGGGACAGTGCCCTGTTTGGTAAACTGAGGCTAATGGTACTACCACTGGGGATTTTCCGCATTTGACTTGGGGAACTTTGCCTTGGGGTGCTGCAGAGCTGGTCAGCTTTGGACCTGGGGAAACTGGTATACGAGAGGGACCATCACTGGCCACACAAGGATGCAGCTGTCAGCACCAGGAAATGGACACACACACACACACACACACACACACACACACACACACAATTTGGGAAGCATTCAGCGAATGCTGGTAAATATACTATTATGTCATCAAACTTTTAACAAAATTATCTCCAAATAGCCCAGTGCCTTTTGGCTTGTGTTAGTGGAGCTGTGCAAATCTGATTTGGGGCAAGTGACTTTAAGTGTGTTCTTAAAGATAAGACAATGCAGAATCTCTTGTGCTGTTTCCCGGCACTGGGGCCCATCTTTAGAACAGAATGTCTGCCCTTGGCCTTGGCTGACCACCGTCTCAGTCAGCATTGCTTTCGAAGGGCAGTAAAGCAAGCTGTGGATTCTGAAGGGATCTGACAAGTGGGGAACTATACCATACCTTTCTTTCTCAAGGGACGAGGAGCCTGTTTAATGACTTTGGTCCTTTAGTTCCTTTGTTGGCAAAGTATCAGCCTTAACAAATAGCAGGACCTGGGGAAGAAAGAACTGGGTGGTGGTGGTGGTTGTTGTTGTTGTTGTTCTTCTTTTTCCTTTTTCTTCTTTTTCTTCTTCTTCTTCTTCTTCTTCTTTTTCTTCTTCTTCTTCTTCTTCTTCTTCTTCTTCTTCTTCTTCTTCTTCTTCTTCTTCTTCTTCTTCTTCTTCTTCTTCTTCTCCTACTCCTCCTCTTCCTCCTCCTCCTTCTTTTAAGCTGCATGTATTTATGTCTTGTGTATGTAAGTGTACATATATACGGGCATGCATGTATGCTGTGGCACATATGCAGTCATAGTGCAGCTTGTAGGGGTCTATCTCTCCTACTTTGTGACCCTGAGATCCAGATGGTTAGACTTGGTCACAAGCCCCATTAAACACTGAATCTCTTGCTGGTCCTTATTTTCTGTTATCTTTCACATTCAAGTCCTTTTTCCTGACTTGACGTGGTGACAGGCTCAGCTGGTTTCATGGACCTTTGTTGGGATGTTCAGTGGGCTTGTAAGGCGCACTGTGTGTCTGTTTAGGTACTAGAACAAAGTACTAAAGCAGGCTAGTTGTAAAGTAGCAAAGGTTTAAGCGGTCCATATGGTGGATGATCCAGGGCCCAGCCCTTCTATTCTCTCACTCATTATGTGAAGACCTAAGGGCAAGTGATCATATTCCAAGCCAGAAAACAGAGAGCCAGGTGGCACCAAACTCCGGCCTTTATAGTAATCCTCTCTTGAGAGCTACTAAGGAGCCCATAAGAACTACTTGCTAATGGCTTGCCCCCAGTCACCTAAGGATGACTCCCCATGGAGAAAGATCAGACCATTGGAACCACTGTAATGAAAGAGGCACGAACCTCATGTCCCTATTGTCCCCACTAGGACACAGCTCTTCTTGAGTTACTTAAAGGAATTAATTCTGCCACTTGGTCTTTCAAAATCAGAACCCACTTTTCTAGACTTGTTGCCAAATTCATTCAGGGACACCCTTTAGTCTTTAAGTGGCATCTACCAGGACTTTCCCAAATAACCAATAATGTTCTGAGAGTCAATGTGGAGGAAGGGCCATAGTAACAGAACAGTAGGGAAGTCATCGAGGGGGTTGAGATTTGGGAAGGAGAAGCCCAGTTCCTCACCACAGCCCATAGCCTTCCAGAGGCTAGACCCAGACACTAACCCTATTCAGCATCTTCTGAGTTAGGTGCACTCAGGAATCACAAATTTCTTGAGTTTCATTTCTTTTTTTCTGAAATAACTTCACTTTCTTTTCATGATCAAAACACAAATCCTCAAGCACCATTTCTTTAAAAATAGGAATTACAGAGAAAGCCAGCTTCCTGAAGCCTCTTCCTGTATATATTCTCACCTTCTGAACATCGTTTGAAGCCAGGAGAGCCCAGGGCTTTATTTGAAAGATAGGGGTGGGGTGGGCAGCAGGCAGGACCCGGCCTTGGCCCCTAGTTTTTCTTCTTCATGTTCGCATGGCCTTTTTCTCCTACTTCGCTCATCAGAACTTACATTTATGGCATCTCACATGACATAAGACACCCATGGAGGCTCCCAGGATGGAGTGACAACTCCTGTCTCCAAGGACACTGCTTCCTAGTAGAGAGGAGCATGAGAGATTGATGAAAGAAATTCAATGTAACACAAAATATGTCATCCTGTGCAGTGCTGTGGGCACACGGGATAGAGTGACCAACAGGGACCAGGCATAGGACAGGGCAAGAAAGTCACAGAGAACAGACCATGTTTAATTTGGTGCTTGCTGTTGTGGTAGGACTTTTAAAGGACCTGGCTCTCAATTTTAGGAGACCTTAAAAGAACCCCATCCCCCAGCACCCCCTTCCCACTCTCCGAATCTTGTGCTCTGACAAATGGCTCCTCTCTCCCGCCTCTATTCATTCTGTTGAAAAGTGGCACTTGTCATAAATACCTTGTGGGAAATGCTTGAGGAGTAAATGATAGGGAGCAAACAAGTGCTGGTCGTCTCCACTGTCGGATCAAGGAAGCAGAGAGCTCATTATTATTGTTTTGTTGTTGTTGATGATGTTGTTGTTTGGTTAGTTGGTTTTGATTTTTATTTGCCATGGAGTCTCACTTTGTAGCCAAGACCCATCTTGAACTTGTTATCTTCCTGCCTTGGTCTCATAGATGCTGAGATTTCAGGCTTCTGCTGAAATCATTATCACTTCTTAACAATATACTGTGAACTCCCACTTTTATCCTCCCTCAAAGTACAAATTATTCATCGTGATAGATGGGTGATGGATAGTGGTCCGAGCAGTAGTGAGAGAAGATAAAGATGCACCCACAGGTACTTAATACCCTCTGACTTTTCAAGCGAGGATGAGCTAGGAAGGGAACTAGCAAGAGATTGAGGTTAGGGGGTAAATGTTAGCTTGGAGTTCAGTTATGAGCCTAGTTTGCTGTGGAAGTGAGCGAGCGTCTGTGCTCTGGGGTGGTGGTGGTGGTGGGGTGCAATTAGAGACACAAATCGGGGATGATTTAGCCAACCATCTACCTCAAAAGGCTCCCTCTAGGAGTACCACACAGTGGGGGGAAGGGCAAGATGATGGACAGAGTCATCCCCCGCCCCCCGGGGATTTACACCTTCATCTTCAGATCAAAGGAGAGTGGTTTGACATCCAGGAGGAGTGAATCTGGGAGGGACCTCTGCTCGCTTTGGAGAGGGGAGGGGAGAGGGGCCTTCATCAGACCACACAGCCTGTGAGGTCAGGGCTTCAAGCATGCTTTCACAGTGTCATTGGCAGCAGGCATGGCACAGAGAAGAGGCTCTGTAAGTGTTCATTGATGATGGGCTGAGGCTCATCTATGCTTCGTCAGACCCTGGGATACCTTTTAGTAATGGAGAGACAGAGATCTACCCTGATAGTAGTAGTTGGGCCAGCACTCTGAATTTATAAACATTAATGCTTTGAGTTGCATTTTGATTTTACTCTTTATTTCTCAAGTCTCAACCATTGAGGAGATAATATTTTGTATCTAAAAAATTGCACACAGGAGCTGGTGATATGGCTCAGCAAGTAAGAGCACTGACTGCTCTTCCAAAAGTCCTGAGTTCAAATCCTAGCAACCTCATGGTGGCTTGCAACCATCCGTAATGAGATCTGACACCCTCTTCTGCTGTGCCTAAAGACAGCTACAGTGTACTTACATATAATAAGAAATTAAAAAAAAAACTTTAAAATTGCAAACAGAGGAAAATGACAGGTAGCCCCAAGATCCTTCTGTCATCTGTATATGATTTCTGCCTGGAGTGGGGTAGGGTTCAGTTATTTGGTGGGAGCAGTGGCAAGGCTGTGGACATTGCTCTAGAGACCAGCAATTGAAATGCCTCCCCTAGTTTGGTACATGAGAAGGAGGGTTGCTTTGTTAGCATAACCAGATATCATAATATTGAGTGTGCTACCTGGGCACCCAGGCTGCTGTGACAAGTAGAGGTCACTGGGCTAGCTAATGGTCTAAAAAAATGTATATTCAGGTCCTGTCAGGAAGAAAGTAATGGGTTTCATTTGAATGAAATTTAATATGCTTATGGATTGTGGAATTTTTTTGAAAACCTTTCATGATAATAAAGCTTTTATTTGTTTGGGAGCAAATAATCCTTTGGTGTGATGTTATTGTCTTTCCACTTTAATCATGGTTGAAGCCAAGGCAAAATGCTTTGCCTAAAATGTTCCATGAGTAGATGGAGCCTGTCTGTTTTAAATTGCATTGTGTCTGAAATGGACTGGGTCACATGTAATAAATGCTGGCATTTTAATAGAAACATTACAGCAAAAAATAGTTAACAATCTGCTTTAATTTCAAAACTCATTTTCTCTCTCACATTGTTGGGCAGTATCTTGGTCAAATGTGCAGAATGCATTGGGATTTAATTATGATGGCAATTTATTCTGAAGCAAGGTTAAGTGGGGCTGTCAATAAAGGTGCAGGGTGAGGACAGTTGTGTCCTGGTGCTCCTAAGTCCTGAAAGCCAGGCCAACCATGGAAGAGTTGAAAGCCTTGGGCACTGTTCCTTGCTAAAGCCTCCAATTCCAGGGGTGCAGATACAGAGGCTGGGTGCCAGCAGTGTGCCATCCCATATGAGTGCCCTGCCAGCAGGAAGGGGAAAAGCTGGGGGTGAGGCATGTTGAGAGTTAGTAACCCCTTCACTGGATCCAATTTACTAATTAACTTACTCCTTTAACATCTAAGCCCCAATGTAGCAAGTGCTGGGCATACATAGGCAACTGACAATAAGCAGGATTCCTACCGAGGAAGACTATACAGACAAGTACATTCACTAAAGACCGACAAAGATATATGTTCAAGGACAGCTTTGTCATGGACCTTGAGGGCAAGGTCCCTGGTGTAAGTAAATGGTTAAGAGGGACATCTGGTGTGGTTTGTGGTCATGGTGCTAGCTGAATGGCATGATGTGTTGCCAGAAACTGGATAGGGAGGGATGTGGTAAGTATGTTCTAGGCAGATTGAAAGGTTTCCTCACAGACCCCTTAGGGGATGTTACTGTGATGGGCAATAAGGTGCCTGCCATGGGGAAGTTCTCTGACATGGAGGATATCCAAGCTCTGTGGTGTCTAAAGGTGCATCTTCTTTCTGTGGGCTGAAGGCTCCACAGAAAACAGAAAGAGATGGAGTAGTTGTGAAACATTGGGATTAGGAGGTATTACATGGTCATTAGATATTTGGGCTGTCAGTCAGTTTAAGGGAGATGGGAGAAAATTCAGGTGGAAGTACTCAAACGGGTGATTATGATCATTACGTTGGCCAAACATGGGCTTCAGAAAGTAAAGAGAAATACAAACCAAGCTAGTCAGTGCATAAAGTTGAACCATGGATGAGCTGTGTGCCCCCTTGAAAGCAGTTAGGAATGGTTCCTTGGTACAGGTCACCTCCCCTATGGTCAGGACATAAGGTTCTTGTGATTGGTGTCACAGACATTTCTGGGTCTATTCTTGTTTATAAACAAATAAGTTAAGTATTATAACTATCTTTGTCTTTGGGCTGCTAAGTCTTTTTTATTGAGTTAAAATTTCATAACTCAACTCAACCCAAGCTAATAACCGAGTCTTAAGACCTAGGAAAAATACTTAAGTTTATTGCAAAAGATAATATCCCATTTAAAACAGTTTAGAAATTTACAAAACCGTACAGTGATACATTGTCTTCAAGAAGGCGCTCTACAGATGAGCTGGCATTAAGTTCCAGGGATACTGAGTGTTTTAACTATAGAGGGAGCAGCTACATTAAACCCCTGCAATTTAAACAGACCCATCAGTCCTTTCTCCTTCTGTTTCATAAAAGTAATTTTTGCTAAATGAATCTCTTTTCATAAAACCATTTAACCTCAAGTATAACATTTCTGTAGAATATCATATTACATACTATTTTACAAAGAAGCATTGCTACTCAACGCGAGTAACAGATTATAGAGTTTTGGTATATATGAATATGTTTTTTATTTAGTGTAGTGATGACCCTTTCTGTTCAGCGGGCTGGTGTTTATCAATCCTTTTCCCCCATACTGTTGTTCAGGATTTAATTACCAGAAGGAACCTTCTCTCCAGGTATAGATTGGTGAGGCCTAAGCAATGCGATGTGATGTTGTGCTTTGGTATAAAGTCACATGGCCTTGGGGGACTTTCTTTCAGGGAATGTTAACATTTTTCAGTCCTAATTTCATCTCATTCAGTTCTGAGTTTATGCAAGGTCCCTAACTTGCCATGTACGTGTGAAGGTAAGAGCAACTCAGATATCTCATTTCTTTAGGCTAACCAGTACAAAGACTGCAGTTAGCTCTCATAGCTGTGCTCCCCCACTGCTAGGAGGTATACAGAGCTTAAAAATCAGGGGGCGGGCATAGTCATTCTTCTGTCCAGTCAAGAAAGGACACAATTACACCATTTTCTTCAGGTTAGTGGAATAGGCTATTCTATTTCCTGGGTCTCCGAGATCTAAGTGGAAAGATATTTTTGTTCCATCCTCCTATTCTGGAATATAAATTCATTTGAAATTAGTGTAAGCAAAACAAATTAAGATGGAAGCCCCACTACAAGATAAAATTATATAAGAGATTCCCAAACGAGTTTGCTTTATTGGATTATCTTCCGTATTGTTTTTTTCCATTGCTGTGGCCAACTGAGAGTTGAGCGTGTGGATACAGAAAGAAAGATCTGTGGCTTTTGGCCAATGGTAACATATCTAATTGAAATGTGGTTTCTTAAGCATGGCAAGTATATTTATCTTAATTCTAACTTGACATTCTATATTCTGGTCTCACTTTGTGGGTTTAAACATTACACTAGAAACAGAGAGAGAACATCTCAAATGACATCCCAAGACTTAAATAGTGCAAGCCCAGATTCCTTGCCAAATTTCCCTCACTCTCCCTGAAATAGCTTTTGCACCGCAGCACTGTGACAAGGGAGGTGACATTGTTGGGGTGGTTTGCTCAATTAGTCTCAATTGGCAGTGGGGTATGCACACCCCATGTGCACAGCAGAGATTCACTCAGACACCGGGTCTTTGGCAAGGGGGCGGTTATAAAATGCTTTCTTCGCTTAGGTGTGGCTCACATTTCTGGCAATGTCAGTCCAATCACAGGCTGGCAGAACATTGAACTTAATGCAGAGGTATCCAAGCCTTGCCTCCCATTCAGCACGAGTATGTAGCAATTACTAAATCACACTGCTTTAGGAGTTCACTTGGCATACAAGCTTGACCAGACATCCGTGAGTGGAGGTCTTGTCAGCAGAATGAGCTAGACCTTAAGGAGCTCGAACTTTGTGGAAGAAGGAGCTTCCATCCTCAATCTCAGTCCTTGTTCTTCCTAGGTCAGGTGACTGCAACCTGGTCACCAGGTAACTGTAAAGTAACATGTTTGGGCCTATCTACATGGTTGTCACAAGGACGCATGGATGAGAAAACAATGCTATATTGTAGGTAAGCCTTGTTAACGTCATTTGATAAGATATACTGACAGACAAGTTGCCGGGTCTTAAGACCCTTAATGTTACAGGTAAATGAACGCTAACAGGTAAATGACCCTAACATTAAAGCCTCTCTCAATTACCCCCCCCCCCACTGGGCACACAGAGACATGATAATTAAGCAGCCCCAGAAAGACTACAGCTATGAAAATCACCTGAGATCCAGTCACATAGATCACACTACAGGTGCCTAATACCCACGGGCCACCTTACTCTGCCACACCCTGCCAACCCCATACTTTACAAGAACACAGCCACTCAATTTGAAATCTAAGGGCTCGTTGAAAGAGGACAACTTAATACATTCAGGGCGACCTGGCATTGTTAGGCTGTGCTCGATTCTGTTGTGCTTTTTGTACAGTAAATCCTAGAACCCTGCCAGCTTAGTGTGTGATGGTTTCCAGGATACTTGCTCACAACTCTCCTCTCCCTGCAGCGCACAACACAGACTTGTTTCTCTACCTTTGGGGTTGATGATCTCAGGGTGGGAAGGAAATGCTTGCTGCCAGGAATGCGGTGGGGAGTGCAGTGCACGTTAGCTTATGGTGGGAATCTGAGCTTAGCAGATGAGGATGAAGCCTGGCTGTGAAGGACAGGCTGCTGGGCCACAAGCGGCCACGAAAGTGTGCACAAAATCCTCTGCAAGCCACAGCACACACTAAGGTGAGGTTGGTGACCAGCTGTCCAGTGGTGTACCAGCTCTGAGGCACTCCTATATCACGGGTCAAGGGGATGTCTGCCTGCGCTTTTGCAGAGGATCAGGGGACCTTGAAGGGATTTCCCCATCTCAGGAAGGAAAGCAAGGAGCCCCAATCTTCTCATATCCACCAGAAGCATTTCTTCTTCACCTTCTTGCTCTTCCGCCGTAAGTCCTGTTTCTCAGGAACCGGGGCTTCTGCTGGGGATTTGGGTGGGGAAGGTGTTTCCTCAGATGGTTCTGCCTCTTCCAGGTTCTGGAGAACCTCATGGAACCTGCCTTCCTGCTGCCGGAAATCATACTCTACACTGGAAGACAGAGAGGAAGGAAGAGGGTGACTTCAAAATAACACACACTGACTTGAAAAATAACACACACTCGTTACTCAGAGCAGACAAGAGCGGGTCCTTGGCATCAACTACTAAGCCATTAGGGACCAAGTGCCTTTGGTGGCTTTGGGAGAGTTGAGACATTTCCCAGATTCTCCCATTCCTCCCAATTGAATTAAATTAATACCTTTAAAGATACCTCATTTTGTCAAGTAATAAAAGCACAGATCATGTCAGGCATCCAGTAAATATTTGGTCTAGCTTTCCTTGCATCTCTAGTTTAGTGAGCCTCATCGTTACTGTTTTTGTTAAACAGTATTCACGGAAACTAATTCATTAACATGTAAATGATATTTATAGGCACACATAATCAAACTAAGCTTAGTTTCCTCATCTGTGATGTGGAAGTAATAATGTCCCCTGAAGCTAATGAAATCAATATATGTGACATAGATATAAAGGACACGGCTGGCCGGAGCAGTGTCTGACATACTACAGTCCTTTTGTGTATGTTAACCCCCCATTTCCTGCATTCATGTCAGCATTAACATTACTACCACAGATACATAATGCTCTTTGAAGCATCTCTTAGAAATATGTCTTAGAGAGTTTACATATTAGGCTACCTTCCAGCATTCCTCCATACAGAGAGACTGAAATCCTCTTCTGTTGCTAGATAGCTTCTTCTTTCCTATTTTATATTTGTATTTGGAGTCCTTAGTATACAGTGTATTTCATCCATACCATGTTGACTACTACCAAGGTTTCTGAGATAAACATGAGGTAAGAGGGAACCAAGATGCCCAAAAGCCCCGGGGAGGTAGGCTCAGCAAAGAACCTGGGCCCACGGCAGGAGCCTAATGTTCCCTCAGCCTTGCTGTGCCTGGAAAAGAGGTAAAAACATGTCAGGGACACTTGGCCTTCCTCTCCCTCTGCTTAGCTTCCCCTGAGCCCAGAGAACTAGACGAGGAAGAACAGGGCCTGTCAGGCAGTTCTGCTCAGCCTGTGCCCTTGACTGCTCTCTTCCCTTCCACCTTTAGGGGCATTTGAGTGCTAAGTGCTTGTTATGCGTTTTCTCAGAAAGTCCACAGCTAGCATGGGATTGTAGAAAATGGGAGCAATACAGCCATAAGATCAGAGCATGCCCCTTGTTTAGCCAGGGGCAAGGGATGGGGATGAAACACTGTGTAAGGAAGACAAAAGACCCCACTCCACTCTGGATGAGGCGTGACTCTCAGAGTCCTTTATGTCCAGCAAGTGCTGATGATCAGCCATCATTAAAAGGCCACCTGCCCTTGTCTGTGATACCCATGTCACTTCCCAGAGCTTGAGATCAGAGTTAGCACTACTGTAGGAGTAAATCACAATTGTCACATGTGAGAAAAGAAGGCCCAAATGCAACATTGTCCTGGGCATTCTGAAATGGAAGAGACAGAAGGGTATAGTGGCCTGTCATGTAGCCAGCAGGAGGAAGTATCAATAACCTTCAGCCAGATTCTTCTCTCCTTTTCGGACATTCTTTCTCTTTCTGTTCCTCTCTGGTTCTCTCTACAGGGACATAATCCTGGCAGGGTGACCTACATAATGGATGAAACACAGATTGTGTTTTTCAAAGCAAAGCTCCAGAGTGCATCGACTGCAAGTCATTCCCCAATTCTCAAGCGTTAGAGTGGTACCCTGCCAAAGAAGTAGGTTTCCTACTCCCAGGATCACAGACAAGTGTAGAAAACAGGTGTGTGTTCAATATGCAACACTGATTAGGCACCACATGTTCACCCAGACATTCAACCAAGATTGATTAAGTATTGTCCATGTGCCAGATCCTGCTCTAGATGCTGAGAAAGGAATGGCAGATAGATTAAAAGTCTGGCCGGCAAGCACTGACATTGCTTGACCAGTGACTTTGTGTCCTTAGTAAATGATATTTCACATCACCAGCAATTTGAGACCTTGGGGCCAAAGCCCGTGGTTTGCTAGCTCATTTGTCCCAGGTATCCAAACCCACACCTTGAGTCCCATTCTTCCACTGTCTCCCAGTATTGCACCCTGGTTTTTCTTGAGGGATGGAGCAGTCATCTCTCAACACCACTTGGACCTCCTTCTTCCCAGAGGAAACTTGGGAGCTGGATCCAGAGACTGGGAACAGTCATCTCAGGCAACCTCTGCATTGCACCAGGGAAGGAATTTAAAGTAGTAAGCTGCAAACACTGATTCTCAGCCTCTGTCACTGGAGGCGTGCATGCTTGGTTGGTAGGGAACAGCCATATCATATTCACAGTTCTTTTAGATCCTTGATAGCCTTGCCTTACCTTACCTTACCTACTGTGGCAGAAAACTATCTTTCATGATAGAGTACAAGATAGAGCCAAACCAAATGAGTAATATCTGCTCATGCTAAGAGTGCCTGATGTCTGGTATAGAATATCCCATCCACCCACCTTTTCACTCTTTCCCCCATACATCCACCCTCCCACCCACTCATTTATTCACCTACCTACTCACACATCCATCCACCCATTCACCCACCCACCTACTCACCCATCCATCCACTCATCCATACCCATGTACCCATCCACCTACCTACTCACACATCCATCCACCCATCCATCCATCCATCCATCCATCCATCCATCCATCCACCCACCCACCCACCCACTCTAGTGCTAAATTCCAGTGAAATGGCTAGACAGATTGGGACACCATCCCTGTGGAGCTTGCTTCCTAGAATTTAAGGCAAGGGATCCAAGCATGCTTCTCACAGCGTCTCACTTAGCCCTTCTTTCCATACACCACCAGCTGCTTCTTTCTCCTTCTGTGTAGAGTTTCTGACTGCCTAATCCAAAGCAAACTAGCAATAATTAACTGCCTGCATTTCCCAAGATTCACAAATATCTCCAAGCCTATTAGAAATTATGTTTCTGAGGGAGTCTATCATGTGCCCAGAACTGGCAGGCCCAGGAAGCAAAGAGCCAGAAGGCAGAATGTAAACTCTGTCTCCTCTGCTAGGCTTGACTTGCTGCCCATCCCAGAGGCTTTTGAGTTGAGTGCTTCTGGTTGACCTTGGGTAACTCTCTTTGTTCCCCAAGATTCAGCTCTATCTACATATTATAGGAGTTATAATAATAACCTAGCTGGGTGGCCATGCTAATACGAGGCCATAACAGGTGTGATCACGCTCTGGGGGACCCTGTCTCTGCCCACTCTGCTCTTCTTCACTGAGAGCTTTGCCTTCTTCTCCGTCTCTTAGGGACAAATGCCTCTCACCTCCTCGCCAGCACCTCCAACTCTTCAGACACTGTATACCTTGCCCACAGCCTCGTTCTTCGCCCCTTCCCTCGTGTACATTCAAGGAAGAATACATCGTTATGTTTCTATGGAAACACAGCAGGGTTCTATTATAATCACTAGGATTTAGGGAGCTGCCCCTCCCCCACATGTCTGCCCCCACTGATCTTGACAGTTTAAGGGGATTGAAAGTGACTTTCTTTTTCAAGGCCAAGCAAATAGCAGAGTATTGAGAAGTGTGTGTTCTTTGGAAAGAAATTGATTAATGTTTTTTAGGCCAAAGCAATTTATTAACATAAAGGAAAATTGTCACTTTTCTTCTTCCTCACCCTTTGACAAACTACTGTTTAGTTTAGAGAGGAGGGGAGGACATTTTGCTTTGGTGGCAGCTGGCTTATAGATGGGGAGGGGCCGTGCCCTGCCTCCCTCTCTGCCTTTCATCTCAAGACTGAGTAGACAAGAAGAGATGACAGCCCCTAGACCATGTTCATCAACTTCCTGGAAAGAGGAATAAATGTGCAGCATATTTGTTTGTAAATTCTTGGCACAAACCCCTTCTTTGAGGCTTAGGTCTTGGATAGAACACTAATACACTTGACTGAACCCTCCTTCTGTCCTTCCTCTTGTCCTTCTGTTGTCCCTTATTGCCATATCATCACCCACCATCTCTGCTCCCTATATCCCATGTAGACTCCTGAAAAGAGCACTGAACACTGAATCAAGTTTGGGCAGAATCCAGTGAGTAATAACTATTAGGCAAGAAGTTGTTACAATGTTGCATCCAGAAGGAGAAGCACTATGATAACCCGGATCTGTCAAAATGTGTGAAGGTCATCGTCTGGAGGAATGTATGAGGTCAGGAATGCCCAGTTCCTGGCGAACCTTAGTGCCCTTGACATCCAATGATGCTTCCCAGCACGCTGCCTCAGTGAATTAATAAAATAAAATAAAATTTTGTGGGACAGATAACTAATCTAGCTTCCACCACCATGGTGGATGCTAAGCAGAAAAGTGTTCTAGAGAGCAAAGGGAGCCCTGTGCCATGGCTCACCATGGTTGAAGTTAAAGTAAGGAAAAGAGATGCCTTCCTAGTTAATTACACACACGGTTCCTATAGAGGACCTGAGTTCAGTTCCCAGGTCGGCCAACTCACAACCACCTATATAACTTCAAACCCCAGGGGATCCAGCGCCCTTTTCTGGCAGCCAAGGACATCAGCACTCACATGCAAATACTCCCCACACAGAAACACACACATAATTAAAATAAATATTTGAAAAACTATAGATGCATGACCAATCAACATCTCCAGGCTCTTGTGATCTTGGCTGGGTAAGCAGAAATTGGGTAAGCCAAAATGAAATACAGTGTTCAGAAGAGTGAGCTTCATTCTCAGATTAAACATTCAAAAATAAAACACAGATTTATAGAATCAAATAAAGAAAGGCAGAAGAGCTGGGTGGAGGATCCTGATTTTCTATAACATCTTTAGCTTTGCAAAACTTCAGGAAATCCATTCTTATTTTGTTCTCAGCATGTCCTGGGAAGATGAGAAGGTTGCTAAGCCCACTTAACTGATAAGTAAGTTAACAAAGGGAAAAATCACACTGAGTGGTACAATCAAACCTAAACCTAGACTTTGCATCTAAGTCTGTAATTCAGGTCTTCATATATTAAAAATCTACTGTACAGTAATTGACTTAAACAACAGATAAGCATTTCTTATTGTTCTGAAGGACTGGGAAATCCAAGAGCAAAACATCATCAGATTTAGTGTCTAATGAGGTCTTGCTTTCTGGTTCATAGATGGCTGCTTTCTCCCTGTAACTCTAAATATTAGAAGGGGCCAGCAAACTCTAGAATCGTATGTACAAGGACACCCATTTCGTTCGATTGCATTTTTCTAATCCAATCATCTCGCACTTTCAAATCGCCATGAAATGGGATGGCAAAATTTACCATGTGGATTTGGGAAGGCACACATATCTAGCCCATAACACTTGCCTTCCTGGTGCTTGCTCATTATCTCTAACAAAGGAATATCTCCACGTAAGGGTTATGTTCTGAAGAGAAGCAGCAATGAGTACCAGAACCCTGTTAGATTAGAATATGTAATGATTCAAATGTACAATAATAATGACCTTCATTTAAGGTAACCTTCCCTATCATAATTCTCATAGATAAGCAATATTATCTTCACCTATCAATTGAAGAAGCTAAAGCAGTGGGGATAACTGTTCTTCCAAGGATTCGGACCATGAGTCTAATCCTAAAGGTTATGCACCGGTACACACTCTGCACTGAAGGAACGTGGTTTCCTGCACCCGTGGAAGAGCTAGATGGGCTACGGTGTGTGGATGTAGGGTACGGTGGAAACAAAGACCTAGATCTCCCAGGTGATGCTCACCCCCACCAATCCTCTGTCGAGCCAGACTCAAGCTAAGGGTGGTCCCTACACCCTAGCTGACTTTCCATCTGGCCACACCCTTTCTAGACTTCGGAGAAGCCTTGACCCTGAGCAATATATGCAAAAGAGATGTTAACCATTAGGGGACAACTTAGATAAGTTTATACCTAATTACCCTTAGTCTGGGTCTTGGGTCTTGTCTACTGATGTCCTCTCCAGTGACCCTTGGCACTTCCTTCTTAGAAAGTGGTTCTCACTGCTTTGTAGGGAAGAGTCCCTGCTTTCGCCTATACCAAGAGCAAACTGGACTCCACAGTGTCTCCCTGAAGACAGAACACCTTCAGATTCATCTCTGCTCCTTTCCTACCTCTCCTGGGAGCACACTGTAGTCCCTCTTCACCAAATCAAGGCGTGTCACATGTGGTTAGCCTCCTGCGGCTTAGGAATTATTAAGCCTAGGGAGGGCAGTTTGCCCAAGGGAGGGCAAATAACAATTTGGAACTTTGGGGAACAATCACAGTTTGGAAAAATAATCTTAGTGTGCATGTCCCCAAATGCCACCACTGCTTCAAGGGATAGTTTGCTAAATTTTTTCTCTGCGACTGCTTTGTTTATTATTTATAGGTTCTAAGTTTGGGTGTCACAACTTAGAGCCATTTCCAACTGTCAAACACAATTCTTCTGGGACATCTGCCTGCTGATGGTCCCTAGAGGGTCACAGATGGTTCTCTGGGCACACAGAAAACAGAGGCAAGCTGGAGAACAACCTCCACGACAAGAAGCTTTGTAAGCTCTCTGAAAGGGCTGACTGTTTCTCAGAGATGTATTAACTGATGAAGAAAGGTCAGAAGGGACTAGGAGACAGGAAATCCTTCTACAAGTAGGGACTGAAGTTTGAGCCTCTAGCTTACTAGGATCTTAGGCAACTCAACCTCTCCAAGGCTCAGTTTTCTCATCTGCACAATGGGAGTAATAATCCTTCCATCTGGAGTCTAAAATGAGTCATGCATGCAGTGTTGATTTAGCAAAATACCTGGCTTGTTTAATGGATGGTAATGATTTTTCTATGAACTGACAAAGAAGGAAAGGGACTGGGGATTGTCGCCGTGTTGTCAACTGTGGCCTGCGTCCCCTAGCGCCCTCTTGTTAGTCTTGTGTGATACTCAATGTGCTTGACTTTATATTTATGGCGTGTTTTACCCTCTTTAGCCATTAATGCATTAAAGCAGGCTTCACTTTTTATTGCAGATAAATTGCTGTTGTGATAAATCTTGCTCCTACACTCTTAGAGATGAGAAGAAAGGGATGGAGCTACAGAGAGAGGCAGGAAGTAAGGACAAATAGATGACCTGGATATCAACCTGTCGGCCCTTGAGAAATAACCTCCTGTACCCCAAACTTTACGACTGTCTCTCAAAGAGAGTATTCAAGTTATGCATGTGGTTAGCAGCCGGTGAAGCTAAATAGCATTCGTGGTCACACTTGCATCGAGATCCTGTGGCTCAGACCGGCCGGACTGGAATTTAATATGGGCTAGAGATGCACCCGTGATTTCCAGGAAGGGCAGATCTGTTGTGTGCATTAAAAATATCTTTCCTGCAGATTTCATAGCTGTCCAGAGAAGGGGAAGGCTGTAGTTCTATTTACCTGCCTCCATGCTGAGAGAGCATGAGCAACCGACAAAAGGAAAAAAAAACACTAAATAATTTAAGGGGAGAGTTGGTTGCTAAGCCCACAGGGCTGAGGCATACTGCAGGTTCTAGAGAAATGCCTTTTTCTCTGATGATGCAATATCTTAAGCAGCAGGCAAAATGGGGGCCCAGTAGCCAAAGAGCTTAAATCATTTAAAGAAAGTCAGCATTAAATCATTTAAAGAAAGGGTCCACAACACCACCATCTGCTCTCTGAGGCTCTCTTTGCTCTGTAAAATGAAGCTCTCATTTTTTTTTCCTGCAGGGTGCATAGCTGCGAGGCTGTGACCTGTGCCCCAGGGTGTCTCTTTGTCACGTATTGTATTGTCACTATCAAAACCAAGAGGAGAAGGCCCCTGGGAAGAGCTGACTGGGTACAAAGGGAAGCTCCTGCTGGGGGCCTCCTTATGAATATCTGCCCAGTTCCAAGTGTGCTTCAGATGGACTTTGCCAGTGATGATGTCAGTAATCAAAAGTAACAGAATTGAAGCATCTAGTGGTCTGTGGAGCTTGGAGGGGTTAAGGAGGTTACGAAGCTTCCTGTGTGGCACTTAGCATTGTGCGCTCTTCAGTTCAGTGCATAGGGTGATCACACCCCTCCCATGAAGGATGAAGGTCAGTGTTGGGCACACCCACCTGGTCAGGTACCTGCTGTGAATTCTCTAAGATTGTGTCAGCCTTTGGGCTCTTTGCTGAGAAGCAGGCTTGGGCTTTCTTTGCTCTTACCTTTAATTACAGGAAAAATGTCAGCCTGGTTTGCCAGTGGTTCCTCATCTCAGAAGAAATACTTCAGGTGATTCCCCTAAGCAATGTGTAATGCAAGCCAAAGCCCCAGAGGCATCAGAAGACTCTCTCATTCCAAGAACAGTACTCCCTCCTTCCCTCCCCTCTACCTCCATTCTTAGGGTACCCTACTGGATGTGAGGAGGTCTGTTGAACAACTAATCCTCAAATCAAAGCCAAGTAGAAGGGTAACTTAGCCTTCCAAAGATGTATTACAAAGAAGTGCTAGCTTTTCTGGGCTATTTTTTGAGGGAAACAATTTCATTCGTGGATAAGCTATCCCAAAATCTAGGAAATCAGGCATTTCTTCTTTTCAAGGTCCCCTAATTTCACCCTAGTCAGAGGTCCTTAAACCTAAGGACCCATGTGCTCTGGATCCGGCTTGCTGGAAGTCAGAAAAAAAGTGTTGCGACTCCTTTTTCAATGACTGGAATCAAGGTAATTTTAAGTAAGCATCTTTCTTCTCTGCATCCTCGATTGCTTAAATTGAGTATTGTACAAATGCCAGGTTCTGCCACAGCCCCAGTTTCCCCATCTATAGAATGGGGGTACATTAATGTATCCTATAAGTGTATGTATGCAGTGGGGGCAGGTATCTTGCCCTGTAAGTATTAGATATTCAGGGAGCTGTGATTTACTTACTGGTAGCTCTTCTTTATTTCTTCCCCTTAACTTTCTTCTCAGTTGATTGGTCCTCAGCTATTGAAGTTATAAAAGTGATCAAATAAAGTCCTTGAAACTGACCTTCAATGAGACATTCAGACCTTCTATATTATTACAGGTCTAATATGAAAGGTCTAGTTCCTATTGCCTGTGATCAAATGACAAGGAATTTCATAGCTTGAAAAGACATTCATGATTTACATTCTTCTTGCTCTAGAGGAGCAAAGCCCTCCATCACACATTGCCTGCCTGCTCCTACCTACACACAATCTACCAGTTTGGAGGCTGCACACATCCCTATTTATCCCCAGGATGACCTCTGTGTGACACTCAGGCCAAATACCAGGACTCAAACTTACTTACAGTTAAAAGCATTCCTTCTCCCAGATAAGGTCACATCCTCCCAGGGTCCAGGAATTTCTATGTGGATATCTGAGGCATCTGCCCATCATCCTGGAGAGCCTGCAGCTCTAATGCTTCAGTGATCATTAAGATTACCCAGATGTCAGAGCAAGGGTACTTTGGCCTAGGGGAGTTTTGTGGCTCTCTCCAATCAAGTCTGCCCTCCCCTCTAGAGTTGGCACAAAAGTCCTGAATGGTAATGCCAAACGGCCATGAAGAGCAGGATCTCAATGTCCTGTGAAAGTGCAGCAGCTGTCTGAGTCATCTGAGGAAGATTTGATTAGGTTCCATCTCATTGAAAGTATACAGTGTTCCAAGTATTTGAAATTGACAATCCATGGGCTACATCTAGTCTTTATTTGATTCATCTCAAAGGACCTGCTATGTAGAAGTCCTTCATTCCTAATAGGAACATTTGATTATCACAAGCTCCCAAGCCCCATCCAAAATAGGGTTGCACACAAATGGCATCAATGACTTTATTCTGGGGTGATGTACACAGCTGTCTCAAGCCCTCCTCTACTTTTACCTCTCACCCCTCGTCAGTAAAGTCATACTTTTCTTTTGTAAGTATCAATTAAGTACCAATTGTGTACTACGCACTGGCTTATGATACATTAAGATTTGTGATGTAATGGAGGGATGAACATGCCTTTGGGGGTCTTTTTTGTGTCTTCTTGGGAACAACTCGATTTCCTGGAAAGATAAAAAAAAATGTTGATAAAGAATCATGGTGCAAGAGTTACTCTGGAAAAGTGTGGTGACCCAGGCAGAGGGATCCAGGCTAGAGCACACAGCTCTGTGGCTGGAGTGGAAGTGGGGTTGCTGTAGGTGAAAGGCTTTAGTCTCATGTTCAAAGGGTCTTGAAAAGTCAGCTAAAGGAAAGAGGAGCCAGGACAGGATGGTTTAGTATGGGAGTGAAGATGGGAAGATTCTGTTTTCAGGTATAATTTGGCAGAGTACATGGAGGGATGCTTAGGTTAGGACAAAAAAAATGCCTGCTGGAAAAAGGGCCAACCATGGGGACGGTGTTAGGGGCTACTGTGGATCTTTAGTATGTGGGGCCTCCAGGGAGGTCTTTAGGTCATTGGGAAGTTATCCTTGAAGATAATTATGAACTGGAGTCTCAATCCTTCTTTGGGTCCTTGTTTATAATGTAAGTAGGTTGCTTCACCTTTGATTTCTACTGGGATATGCTGCCATACTTGAGGCTGGAAGCAACAGGGTTGCCCAAGTTTGGAATGAAACCTTTAGAACCATGAGCTAAATAATCTTTTTTGTTCTTTCTATTAATTAGTCGTGTCAGTTAAGAAACATGGAACTGATGGGTGTTAAGAATTACGTATCAGTGGTTACTTGAAAATCATGTGTACGTCTCTGTCTGTGTCTCTGTCTCTCTCTGTCTCTGTCTCTCTCTGTCTCTGTCTCTCTCTCTCTCTCTCTCTCTCTGTGTGTGTGTGTGTGTGTGTGTGTGTGTGTAACATACATATATACCTACATAAGAAAGAAGTAGGGAAAAGTGTGACACAGGGTTGAAGTGCCACTAAATGGGCAGGAAGAGACTAAGCCTGAGGGGTTGGACAGACAACCTCTAAACAATCGTTTTTCTTTTTCTCTCTTCCCAATTGCGCCTTTCAGACAGTCCATAGCTTCTCCACTGACCCACAAGCCTGCACATTATTTCCGTTTTCTAAGGAATACACTTGGATGGGAGATGGACCTTCCCCTGCCCCTCTGAGAAAAAAGCCCTATTATTTTTTCCTCAAACTCTTAGAGGCATTTTACATCTTAAATCAAGTAGATTCCCTGCCCCGTCCCTGGGAGCTATATCCAGAAAAAAATGTGTCTCCAAGAAGAAAAGAGGAGTTGAACTCTTTTCTAAGCTTCAATAAGAGCTTTGTCTCCTGTCTGGGCACACACACACACACACACACACACACACACACACACACACACACACACACACATACACACACACACACACACACACACACACATACACACACATACACACACACACATACACACACATACACACACACACATACACACACACACACACACACACACACACACACACACACACACACACACACTGCCCTTGAACTTGCAGCAATTCCCCCTGCCTCTGCCTACCAAGTGCTGGAAAAACAGGCGTATCTTGCTGCACCTTGATATTCTTGTGGTTTTTATGAGATTCTCCCACGCTTACCTTACAATTTTTTACTTAACCTTTTCTGTTCAAAATCAGCCTACGTTTAAAATTTGAACAAGTATACAAACCAAGAATGATGACTTTAGAAAGGGGGACCTGTATCACTCCTCATGAATATTTAAGAGGATTAGTTTTACAAGTTAAAAGCTTCAGCAGAAACGATTAAAATTACTACAATCTGGCTAGATAGTGTTGCTTGCCTGTGGCTACGAACCTGAGATCTGTTCCCTCTTTGCAAAGAAATGTGATAAGCAAGAGCAGGGAAGGGTTGAAAGATGCTGTGGCAAGGAGCACAGATTGTCCCTCCTAGGTAATCAGAAGGATTGAAATGAAATTGAAAAGAGAACACGTTTCTCACTAAGTAATTCTATGTTATTTATTCTTGAGAACCACTAGTAGCATTCATGCAACCCTTTGGGTAAATTGACCTGGGATTAAAGCTAACAGAAGTGAATGGAAACTGAACAGGTTAGAAACAGCTTAAGCTGGGTTAGAGCCAAGTCCCACCCCTCCCCTGGGAGTTTAGTTAGAAAAAACCCATAGGAACAGTGCTGAGAACAGAGCTCAGTGGTCCTGTGCTTGCCTGGTACAGTAAAGCCCTATGTCTAATTCCCAGTACTGCAAAACAACAGCCCCTGTCCCTGCAAAAACAAAACAAAACAAACAAACAAAAAGCCACAAAAAACAACAAAACAAAACAAAAACTCACACAAAAAGAAAAACCCAAGACAACAACCATACTACCACCAAAGCCCCCCAAATGTTGACGTCATTCTTCTTGGTATATTGAATCCCTGGAAGCTCTGAAGAACCATGCCTGGGTCATTGGGGCATCAGTATTGATGCTGTGCTCCTTGATGATTTATCTAAGAGTTTCCTGGCAAGAGGAGGAAGCCAAAGTGACCTGGAGGGTCAGAGAGAAGGAGCTGCTTAGAACCATCGACCTCAGTGTTTTGACAGGAGCAGGAAGCGTAGCCATAGCCCATGGCTGACGAGGTGAGGCCTGTAGGCAACACCACTTAGCAAACCTTATGTGTTGCTAACTTAGCAGCCTCTCCAGGGAAGAAAAGCTCGTGGGCAATCCATCATGTACCGTGTGCTTTATGCACAGTGATGGGCTCTGGACCCATCCGTCATCAGGGAGAGAGGCCACAGCCTGCAGGCGAGTATTTCACATCACTTACTCATCAGCTTCTAAGATCTGACTTTCCAGGACACAACACAAGTTTGAAGTCATTTGAATTTTTTTTTCTTAAATTGACAACTCTCATTTTACTGTTGCCATGACAGGATGCTGTTCTGATCTTTCTGCTTTCATCAAATTAATTGCCCGTCCCTTCGCAGTGGTTTAGAAGCAAGGATGCAGGTTGTGTCTGGCTTTGAATGACAACATGGATTGCATGTTGTGAGGAGCAGATACAAACAACTCCGTGCTGGAGTGGCATGGGAGGAGAACATGGAGGTCTGCTGTGCCATCTGGGGTGTAACTGCCTTTAGAATGCTTGCTTGGGATGTTTGAAGGAAGGGTTAGAAAAATGCAAACATTCTCAGACTCTGGAAGGTCGCAGTTTAACCAAATATTGTCACTGTTAATTCAGCTTAGAATAACATAATGTCAGAACTGTAAGGCACCATTGGGACCATCTAATTAAAGCGACTCATTTCTCCAATAAGGAAACTCAGAAGACAGAAATGACTTGCTCAGGGGAAGGTCATGAAATTCGTATTAGACTGGAAAATAACTATGTGCCCTTTTTACTAACATAGGCCAATTTTTTTAAATGGAAATAATAGATAATACATAACCTGAGTATTTGAAGGAAGACTGTCTAAAATGTGGATGTTAGTCCAAATCAATTCTTCCTGCTTCTGATGAATAGTTTTTTTTTTTTAAATCCCGCTTTTTGTCTAGACACGTAATAATTTTTTGTTCCCTTAGTGATGTGGAAATTTGCTTAAGACAGGAGATTAAAAATAAAAGAGCACCAACTGATGAGACTTCCTGTTTCACTTTCTAGTGCTGCAGGCCTTTCATGAGAGTCCTCTTTTGGGGGAGGTAGGGAGGGGCTTTTGCTTTGAGATGTGAAGATGTGCTTTTAGCTTTGGGGGTACTTTGTAAGTAGTCTAGAGTTTCCCGTTATTTGTAGGTATGTGGTCTTCCGTGTAGTGAGCCAACAGGTCACTGAGAACATGCTCAGGGTCCTCCCTACTGGCTGGTGTTCGGGTACACAGTGCTCATTAAGATGAGATCTCAAGCTACTAGAGAGGGAAGGAGCAGCTCCGAGAACACAGGCAGCCCTGGGGAGCAGTGGTTTGTACAGGCCCTTGCTCTCTCTTCAAAGAGAAATGTCATGCAGAGAAAGGAAAGAAAGAAAGAAAGCATAGCTTTTTGTCAGACAAAATTAGAGGTCATCAACTAAAATGAATGCTCTGGCTATATTTCCACCGTGCCGCCAAGTGGGTTTCCATTGAAGGGACACTGATCTTTCAAGTCATAGCAGCAGTGAGCAGAAGTGTGTGTGTGCATAAGTTTACAGTCTCCACGGGCATTCACAGACATTGTGACAGTTGTTTACCTGGCCAGTCCGAATAGAGGTCATTGTCGCTATTCCACATATAAGGAAACTGAGGCATATCAGATTTGGAAATTCAAACACAGTTCTAATAATTGTCTTTACTGCAGCCTTGCCTTTTACTGGGAAGAAATGGTCTATTTATCAGTGCTCACAAAGTGCTCATAGTTACTGACACATAAGAGATGTGATTTAGGAGATTCAGTGAAGAGAAGAGGCTATAGAGATATGGTAACTAGGATTAGGAAGATCTGGATTTGAGTCCTGATTCTGACCTCTTCTACCCTCAAGATATTCTGTATGAATTGGGCAAACCTCTAAACTTCCTGAACCTCCTGCCAAGTAACTGAGGTGAGATGCAGATGTTCGTGCAGAGGTGGTGCATCTGCTCCATCTCAGGGTTACCTATTGCACCAGAGGATTTGCTCCTAGACCTGGTGGATAAGAAATGAAACAGTCCCTCCCTTGGAACCAAGTAAGAACATTGCACAAACACCTTCGCTTTACAGGCTCAGGTGTTTGTCTCTGCCTTTCCCGGCTCTGTCCTTACTGACAGTTTGCTAGTGTGTTCTGTGGACCGGAGGCATCCCGCTCTGCAGAGCAGGTCACTGTTTGGACTGGTACCTGTATATGATGCATGCTGTGTTCTGGCAGGTGCTGCAGTTGTTGAGATCTTGACCAGTCCGATAAAAGTTCCGCCTATAAGAGAACACGTTCAGGATAAACGCATAGGCAAAAGCCACATGAGACACACACTCTACCAACTCACCACAGTCCCCACAGTTCAGCATTCACGATGCTCCCAGGATACTTGAAGAAACAAGGAAATGGCGGCTGAGGTGATGGCAATGGAACCTCCCATTCCTGGTTTATGTTTAACGGATTTCAAATGTCATGTGTTTTTCCTGCTTGTGGCCCTGAAAGGAACTTTGCAAGTCAGTAGCAGATTAATATGGAGACTCCTGATCTCTATGCTTGGTTGTTCTCTGTCATCACAGTCTCCTGGGGTCTAGGTTGGTTCTTAGTAGCTACGGCCAGCTGGTTACTTTCTTTCCAACCTTGTTTGATGAGATTCGATTGCTTTTCTGTTGGCGTTTAGAGACCTTCTAGACGGAAGGACAGTCTACACCTCAACAAATTCTGCCTGTTGCTCCATACACCAGGACTGAGCCCACCCCTTGGGACAGCATGCCTCGATGACTTCTCTCAGAACTGCAGCTCCATTTTCATTTAACTGATAGCACAGTGGAGAGGAAGCCTAGCTTAGTGGGTCCCTTAAGTCTTTCATGGCAAGACACACACACACACACACACACACACACACACACACACACACACGACTAAAGCAAGAGGAATGTGTGAACTTGCTCAGAGGAGTTCCTTAGTCCCTTTCCCCAACCTGCTAAAACCCAAAAACAATAGTGGATTAGCCGTGGGAATCTGTCCGAAGTTGCCAAGACTGAGGATTAGCAAATTCTATACATAACGGGTAGGGCGGGGCATGGGGTCTGGGAGCATTAGTTATCATCTAGGTAAACAACAGAGCATGAATGGTTTTGTTTGTTTGTTTGTTTGTTTCTTTAAAGACATTGCTATCTCACTCTTTCCCTTCCCAGAAAGCGACTTGGTTCAGTGGTTTTTCACCATAAAGAAATTCACCTTACCCTTCAGTGAGAGCATGGGCTTTCTCCAGATCTTGAATCACATTCAACAGGACTTTAATTTTCTCTTGGTTTGAGTGCAGCGATTCCTCTACTGATTGCAGTCGGCCTTGGAGGTCGCAGAGCTCTCCCTGGGCCAGGTGACTGTGATTACTCACACCTATCTCTCTGCTGCTCTGAGCTCTGGTCTCCTGCCTTGGAATCGAGGAAGGGAGATGCTCACTTCCAACACCAGTCTGAAGCTCTGGAGTGTCTGACTGGCTGGGGAGCTTTGTCACATGTTCCCAGCAGACAGGGACAGACTTGGATGTGCTGCTACTTCTGAGTGACTCCAGGTCCTGGTGATTGTCGCTTGATGCTGGGCAATCAGAAGCTCTTCCTAGGTGGGCTGGCTGGCTATGGGAGCCTGGCTCAGGTGAGCTCTGAGTCCGTGGTGGTGAGGGAACACACATCTTCTTTGACTGGGATGACGGAAGGCCAAGGTCTTTGTCATCAGGGTTGTCTTTGGGCAAAAGCGATTCGGGTGTGAGTTTCTCTGTGCCCAGGATGTTGTTGGCACTGCTATTGGTATTTGAGCAGGGTGGCACTCTTTCCAGATCTGACATCATCACTCTTTGCCCAGCCCCTGGACACATGGAGATCAAAGCAGGTGTAGAGTTGCTTTCTTCAGCTGAGCTTTCTGGGTTGAAAGCAGACTCTCTAGCTTCCCAGGTTGGACTGTGACAAATATCATCTGGAACCTGAATGGCAGCTGTAGCTTTCTCTGAGGACATCCAAGTCCCAGATTCTAAGCAGAAGCTTACAGGCCCATTGCTTTGCACCTTGGGCATCCTAGGGAGAAATGGGTGGGGGATTTTGAGCCTTCGAGGCCCATCCTCAAGATGCTGAGCCAGCCTCAGGAAGGCAAGGTCAGAGGACACGATATCCTGTTCAGATAGGTTGCCGTTGACCTGGATGGCACTTGGGGATGCTGTTGGCATTTCCACCAGGGACTTGCTAGTCGTGAGTTTCTTCCTTTTGAAAACCGGGAAATGCTTCCTGAGACTGGGGGAGGTCTGGATAGAGATGCTGCGGAATCCTCCTGCCTTGTGGGATCTGGGGAAAGACAGCGAGTAGGTGGCAGGATGGTGGTGCCTGGATGCTTGCGTCTTCCCCATTACACCTGGGTCTTCGGGGGTCTGGGTGTTGACCTCGGTCGCACCAGTTGGGTTCTTAATGTTGCCATCTTCCTTGAATCGCACTTGCTGCGATTTGCTCCTGCGGTGGTGCGGTTGTTTCACAAGCTCCACAGACTCAAGGCTGCTTCGCTTTAGGAGCACAGGCCTCACTTTCATACTTTGCTGGGCCATGGAGTCTCACTGAGAAGAAGAACTGCACACTTGTCCTGGGCACATCTCCCTTAGGTCTTTAGAGCAGTGTCTAATGATGGAGACAAGGAGGACGGACAAGCAGGGTGTAGTGGTTCTCTCCTCTTAATACAGGAAGCCCTGCCGGCCATTCCCAGCCTGACTGGTCTACTTAGGAGCTGTCTGGATTGCTTCCCCCGCAGTTGAAATATTATGCCACTGTAATCATAAGCACTGAACAGATCATCAGTGAGTTAGGCTAATTATGAAACATCTGACCTACCAAGAGAACTGATGGGCTCATCTATCAATGAATTCCAAGGAGCAGTTCTGGTCCTAGAAGTTCCCTGTCTTGCGCAAAAAGACAGTAACTGTACCATTTGGTGGATAGTGCCACACTCAGAATGTGTGAACTCCAAGAGGAACCTGTTATGTCTAGACCATATGGCTGCTTTCCCCAGAGCATCAAATCGCAGTGCAAGGCTATGAGAACCTTAAACACATCTTCTTGCCATAGCATATAACTAGGCAGAGTAAGAGATGACCTGGGGCTCTCCTGCTTTGATGGTACATGATGTTCCTAAGGGAACAACGTCTCCACTTATGTCAATCAGAATTTTCTCCATTGGGGCCGTTGTTTTCTTCCATGCTGCTTCTCTGTGTTTCAGTGAGGGAAACTTAACTCCTTAAATAGCCTCACAAAACCCAGAAAGGGATGACGAGGGCAGAGTGGAGGCATCTGGGAGATTCAGAGGGCTGGGCTCCGTGTTGCAATCTTGGCTGAAATCCACATATGGGGAGTGAGCCACATCCACAGTCTTTCTTTGGAGGTGTTTAGCTGAGAACCACCATCATTGCATCGGTGGGGACAGCGTTGGAGACCAGACAACCTTATGAGCAGTGAGGACGTGCCTGCAAAGGGAGAAACCACAGTCACCAAGGTCTAACCTCTCAGCTCAGTTTCCTTTGAGTGAGAGTTGAGGATTCAGCTTGCCATTACTGCTGTCTCTCAGTCCCTATAGTGAGCAAAGTGTCCTTGGAGGGCAGGGCCTCCAAACAAAATGCCTGTCCACCTAAATCAATTCCTCTCCCTTCAGTCACCAACCAGATAACTCCATCTGTGAACACCCACCTCAAACAGTACGTCTTTAAGGAGCCAGGACAAGGATGTCCTCCTTAGCTCTATCCCTAATTCTAGAACACATCAGGTCTTCTGTCTGAGATTACCATCAGTATTTGTCAAGCGTTCATGTCACTTATTTTTAGATAACCCCAGAGAAACAGATATAGTCCTTCCATAGATGACCGGTTAAGCAATCCACGTGACATCCAACATGTGAAATACTACTCAACAATAAAAAAAGAAGAAAATTTTGGCATGCATCACCCAGACAGAGTAGTAAAAACAAGACCATTTCAAAAGATTGCTTTGCTTGATTCCATCTGCACAGGCTTCTTGAAATTAAAGCAGAATTTTAATAGACAGTGTATATTAATGACTGCCGGAGAGTTGGAATAAGGGAAAGTGGCTACAGTTGCAAAATGGTATCACAAGAGGTCCCTACCATCACGTCCTTTAGGATACAAGTCCAGCTGTCGTTAAATAATCATTTGTGTGCACACTTACTTGATGTGTATTGCTCATTGCCCTGTGACTAGAGAGGATGCAGCCGGAGCTCTTGTATTCTGTGCTCGGGTTTCCAGCCCTCCTTTGTCCTCTCTGTGGGTGCCTAATGGACACGTGCTGAAAGGGTGGATGGCTGTGTGAACGGCAGGTTCACAAGAAGCAGAGGCAGGGCAGGTAGAGGTCCTGGGTGCCCTGCAGGGACAAGAGAACCCGTGGCTTCTCCCAGCTGTGACTGACATTTACTTAAGGACACACTTCTTCTCTAACATCTTCCTTTTTATTGCTTTCAAAGAGATAAATGTGCACAAAATTCTCCGAGGAGCCCGTTCCTTGCAAGAATAACAGCCACCATTTATTGAATACTTATTTTTTACCATGCCGAGGGCTTTCTACACATTAATCATAGCAACTCCCATTTACAGAGTAGCCACTACTGTGACAGATGCAGTGCCTGGCACCTGGTAAGTCTGAACTCATTTGTGCATCACAGAACTCCTACATACATGGGTTCCGTTCCTTCCATTTTACAGTTGAGGACACTGAGGCTCAGAAAGGTTTAGCAGAATGTCTAATGATAAACAGCTAGTGGTGGAGCCAGGATTCGACCCTTAACTGTGTGGCTCACAACTTCAACTCTTTAACACTGCCCCCACTGTCTTTCTAGTACAGAATCATCTCATTTAATCCTTGCAACAGATGGATAGGGTATCATTCCAATGGATGAGAAAACCCAAGGCTCACCGAAGGTCATGGAGATATTATTTGAATCTGAGTATCTGCAGTTTCAAGTCAGGAAGCCTTGGCTCTGTCCTCCTGGTATCTGCCTGCTATGTGGACGAATGCTGGCAGTTGTTTGAAAAATTGCTCTAGGTATGAGAGATATGAGGGACTGTCCTGACCTAGCCTTGGCAGACCAAAGCAAGCCTGAGAGATGTGGAGTAATGTGTGTTTATAGCCTGCCTGGGTCTACCAAGAGATCTTGGAAGAAAGTAACAAATGCATCTCCCTTCCCAGCACTTGGGAATCTTAGAGAAGGGGATGTGTGCAGTATCCCATCTTACAGAGCAGACCCAAACTCTTGGATTCTCTAGCAATAGTTCTTTGCTCCTGAAGTTGACAACATACTCAATTCATGCTGCTTGGGGACTTGTTATCTGTAAAATGGTCTGACAGGTAGCAGCAGCTCACTCTCGTGATAAGTTCATGAGATGACACTGGTAAGTAGCTAAACTCACAGCCAAGCAGACAGGAAGTGACTAGCAGGAACAGGAAGTGTTCTTCCCGTTGCTGGTATTACTTGCCTGCTACCATGTCTTTCAGCTTTCCCAGAGCAGTAGAGGTGGGTTTAAGAAAGAATGAGCAGTTTTGAAGCACCTGGCTCACTGGTCCAAAAATTAGGCGAGTTGACCATGCCATTGCCCTGTGACTCCCCAGGGTGATGATCCCATCGTCCTGCCTGGCTCACCAACCAACAGCCTTAAAGTCGGTTTCAAGATTCCTTGACTTTGCATACTTTTTTTAGGTCCAGTTGAATCTAGAAGTACGGTCCTCTTGTGAATAAGTCTCTGTGCCCTTCCATACATAGTTTCTAAGCTTACATGGATACCCGTGGGGACAGGAAACTTGCAACTTGTTTCATAGTCATTGAATTATTGAATGTTTATAGTAAGGAATGCATATTGAAAACTCGTGTAGCTAAGTGCTATGTGTGCAATTGGTACTAAATCCTTGACATGACCTTCTGTAATGATTCTCATCTTGTAAAGTGAGAGAGTATCAATGCCTGAGCCCACATATCTTAGACTCTTTACCTTGAACCTCATAGTTTAGACCTCCTGATGCCTACTTCTATAGACCGCAATGTCTGAGGACCCTTTACTTTCCATCAGGGCTTCAACTTCAAGTACTTCACCCAAGCTGGGGCTGGACTTTGTGAATGTTCGTGTCTAGTGACCATTGATTATGTGCCAGACATTGTGATGTGTGCTTTTCATTTATTCTCTGAGCCCTCTGGACACCCTTAGGGGCGGATAATATTGCTTCCTCATTTTATAAGTGTGGACACAGAGAAACAGAAGAGTTAATACTTTGTCCCAAGTTGGTTACCTGAGGAGTGACAGAGTTGGCTCTTCAGCCTAAGGAGTGACTCTGGAGCATAGACTCCTAAGTGCTGGGCTTTGCTACCTTCTCCGGGTCTTGAATCATTTCACACAAAACCTGTAGCAGCTTTTAAACTCTACCTTTTCCTTAAAGCCAGCTAATGTTCCTATTTCAGCACTGCCCTTTCCCCTGGAAAGCTATGCCCCTTTAGAACTTTTCGTTTGACCTTTAAATATAGTTCATTTCCTATTTGTAGAGATATCATGGGCTTATTGTAAAAATTCAAATAACATAGGTGTTTTTAAAAAGGAAGAAAAAAAAATCACTAGATACCTCACCTTCTAGAGCCACCATGCACCACCCCCTTGAATGGGTCTGTTGTTTGTATCCATTCAAACAGTGCAGTGTGTGTGCATGCTGTTTGTATAGACAGGAGGCCTTCCTTGCGTGAACCTGGAGAAAGTGTCCTATAGTACCTCCCAGATTTCTGCTATCCTTCTATCTAGTGGTCGTGTTGTGTAGTGCCTTGATCTCTTTAAATAATCTCCATTTGATGATATTTAGATGTTTCTAAGTCCTTAGTATTATTGATGCCATAAGGAACATGTTTTCTGTGTGAACCTTGGTACATTTGTCTAATTACCTCCTTGGAATAAATTCTTAGAAGAATCAGTAGATGAAAGTAACTATATTTAACACTGTTGAAGTTATCAGTTTATAGCTTAGCCTTCTGGAATGTCTTGTGCATTTAAACCCTTAACGTGGTGTACAGGAGGCTCCTTTCACCAACGCCTCTGTCCTTATGCTTGAGCCGTTCATAATAACTGTTTTTCTTTTTTAAATCATTGCTAATAAAGGAGAGGAATGTTGTATCTCATTCTTGGATGAAAGTTATTTTAAGTGGACATTTTTAATGTTTTTAACAACTTATTTTTAATTACATATATGTAGGAGGGTGCACATGTGAGTGCATTGTGTGAGAAATTCAGAAGAGTATTCAATTCCATAGAGCTGGAGTTACAGGCAATTGTGAGCAAGGCGAAACAGGGGTGGGGTGTAGGGGGGCTGGCAACCAAACTTGAGTCCCCTGCATGAACAGCAAGTGCTTTTAAGAGCTGAGCCATCTCTCCAAACCCACATTCTTTTTTTTTTTAATTTGATGATTTAAATTTTTTTCTGTCCAACACTGTTTGGTACAGGTAAAGACCAAGAACTTGAAACTGAATATTGGAGTCACTAAGCTAATGTGAAAATTCTGTGTTCTAGATGGGGCCTGAGAAGTTTAGGAAACAGTCTTCTGTTTCAATGAGACACATATTTGTGTTCCAACTCCTGCGTCCCCAGACCACTCTGGGCCCTTTCTCCTGGGGCATTCACCTGGCTGGGGCATTCACCTCTGGAGGACTTAAGTCTCATGGGCTCTGGGCTCCACTAATTGATGGGGAGTTCCTTTGGCATTGGTGGTTAGGGCTCAATTAATAACCTGGCTAAAGTCCAGAATCGCTCCCCAGAGAGATCCTGCAGCTTGCCGCATGCCTGCCGGCTGGGAGTCATAGTCAATCTTTGCAATAGTTTCTAATTTCCCCCTTGGTTATTGACTTACTGAACATAAACCAACTGTTTGTATTCCAGCTATGCCTTTCACCCATACCAGAGGCCCTCAGAGAGTCAGTCAGTGTCCACCTGTCTGACAGACACAGCCACCAAGGCCCCCTCTGTGAGCTGCAAACCGCGGACTTAGCCTCCCCAGCTCTTTGTTCTGAAGTGCATGTGTGTGACACTATGAAGTGTTGCGTGCATAAGCTTCGACTCGTGATTGGCTTGGCCCAGAACAAGTGAACAAGCTTATATAAAATTTCACAGAATTGTGATGCATGAAAGAGATAGTCAAGGAGGACAGTAGGTCAACACTATCTATTAAATAGAATGCAAATAAAGACGTGAGATGTTTGTAAGTGGGTCTTGGGCCTTCTGCCTCCACTGACAGGAGGGAACATCTTAAAGTGGTGTCCCCAGGAACCACACCTGGCCCCCTTCCCACCTCCCTACTTCACACGCTTTGGTAAGTCCTTGCTTCCTTGTAGTGTTATCATACCCTCCCAACACTCTGCTCTTTAACTAGACTAGAGGCTCTCAGAGAACAAGATGTCCTAACAGTCTACACTGAACATTTGCCCCTGGATTGGCACAGAGCAGATCTTCAGCTAATTTTCGTAGAACCAATGAATTTAATCACAAATTATCTAACTTGTCTTGCCTCCTGTGCCTTAAGGCAAATTTTGAAAAAATTTATTTCAGAGATGAGATCTTGCTATGTTGCTCCAGCTCCCTTGACTTCTTGCTTCAGTCTTCAAAGCAGTTGCAACTCCACGCGCATGCTACAGCGTCCACTATACAAAGTTCTATAGTTAGCATGGCATCAATACTTGCATCCTTGTTTAATCTAGAGGAAATTTGATTTTAGCTTTCTTTCCCTCTCAGTGAGGGTATTATCAGTAGTTCTGGGATGAATGAAGTACACCTGTCTTTTTAGTACATGATGTTTACCCAGTATATGACTCAGATTGAATTTGGTCAAAGTTGGGGAGCCTGTTAGAGGTGTGCACTCTAATGGTCATGATGCAGACTCTGAAGAAAAATAAGCCCACAGCCCTACTGAAGCAAGAGATGAGATCCACAGAGGCATGGAATGGGCTCCTGAAAAGTGGTACCAAACCAAATGTGACACAGAATTGTAGGTAACTGGGAGGAAAGATCTGGCCTTATTTTATGTATCTTTAACTATCAGGATGTTGTTCTTTGTTAATTGGGATTTAAACTTTGGGCTTAGGACCAAATAGAAAACATTTTCACTTTACCCCCCCCCCCCAAGAGTTCTGATTAAGCCATTCATGTCTGTTACGGAGGGAAGAAAGAAGTGAGGGGTGATTTGGAGACAATGTCTGTGGTTTTGTTTATTGCACATTTATTCACAAAACAGGTGGTGTATTGGGACTTGCAGCTGTGGGTTGCCCATCCCCAATTTAGATTCCGAGAAGCCATTTTGATCAGGAGGCGCTCCATGCCATTCTTTTCCCTTCCAGACATCTTTATCTGCTAACATGTTGGCCCTCTCCCTTCTTGTACTTAGAGTTGGCAATCTCCCTTACCGTGTATGCTATGTTTTATAACAAAGTATTTTCAAATTTCATGTAATCCCCTCTAGGAAGCTGGAAAGCATTGTTTCTTACTTAGAGAAGATAAGATGGCATATCCTAAGTCTCAGGGTTGGGATTTGATCTTGCTATCAGCCTTAAGAACTCAGCTCTCCTTTAGTTGGTAAAACACTATCTAGTTTCATATGTTGGTCTTGTTTTCCAACCAAGAGAAAGACATGTTCTAATAGAGTCTCTGAAGTCTGAGGCACAGTTCTGAGTCTTTGGAAGACGCTTCACAGTAATTATTCATCACTGGCCTCTGGGTCCTTGAATTCAGCATCTATTCCCTTCCATTTGTGTTCACTTAATTGCTTGGTCAAATATGTTGGTAGGTGTTACTGCACATACACCTAAAATCAAAGTGTGAATGCTATGATCTACATCTTTTTTTTTTATGTTTCCAATCTGGAGATTGCCCAGATTGGAAACTTTCTCAATAAGCCTTCTCAAAGAGGAACAAATATTTTGGGTCTATCTGAAACTGCATTTCCCCAAAATGCTCAAGAAAACAAAACAAAACGAAATGAAACGAAACAAAACAAACCAAAAACTAACTCAACACTGAAAGCAGAATTAGTCTCTGGAAGGTAAAGTTAAGATCCAAAATTGTTTGTGTTCTATATCAAAAGACCCTAGATTATGTGGATACTGATCACAGAATTTGTTTCCATTTTCCTCTCTGCCACATTAGACTTCCCCACACAGTTCCAGCAACTTATCCTCAGGTCTCCTTCCTCTCCTATCTGCTCGTGCTCATTTCATTCCCTGCCTTCCTTTTGTCTCGAGTGTGTTCTTCACACAGTACTGTCGGATCACAGCAGCCTCTCTATACAACCCTCCCAAGATGGTGTCCCACTGCACTTCAGATCAATCAAATCTCTTCCTGTGGACTTCAGGTTCCACAGTCACTTGGCTCTGCTGTGCCCCTGATCGCCTCTCACAGTGTACTACCCTTCCCAGGCTCTCTGTAACCTGATTCTCCTGGTCCTAGGATATAGGGTCACTCTCTCCATCTGGCTTTCACCTTTGTCTCTGATTCTAACTGACCTCTTACTCATCTTCCAAGGCTGGCCCTATACTGCAAGGCTTTGGCTTCAAGGCTGTCAGACCCAGGATGCTCTCTCCCACCCCTTTAACCTACCAAGTCCCTCTGTATAATGGGCACTCTCTTTTTAGCTTGTTTATTAATTCATTTGATATGTACTAGCCCTATTCACTGTAGAAGTCTCTTTAAGTGTTTGATGATTGGATGATTTCTGATAGACAAAAGACTTCAATCTCTAATGTAATCTTGGTAACAAAACGGAGAACTTTAAATTTTAGAACCTGTGAGAATCGTATTCACTAGTTCACAAATCTCTCTTAGTAGTGGAATCATCTTTCCAAATGTAAGCTTAAGTAGTATTTCAATATCTGCAGCAGAATGAAGTTAGAGCTGTTCTAGGAAAAGCAGCGAATCTCAGGGACCCCCAGTCACTCTGAGCCTCACTCTAGGATCTGAGATGCCCAAGAAAATCAAGCCTAAAAACTCCCAAGACAATCCTCTTCATTTTATAGATGCTCAAACTGAGTCTCTAAGCTGTTCCACTCTATATGCTAAGTGGTGTGGCTGATTTACAGTGGTGTGGCTGATGTGTATATAAGGCAGTATGGCTCCTGACAGAGAGTATGGTCCTGAGATCACAGGAGCTCAGGAAACACTGGCGGAGTGATTTTTGTGGCATGCCAAGGCTACAGCACCCTGCTCTCCCCTGGATCCGTGAGAACAGCAGTGGAGCCATGACCTCCATCTGGGTCAGCCTGTGGAACCAGACTGAGGGAGAAGACTGGCTCCCTGTACCTTAGATAGCAGGTCACTTGTGCCATTATTTTCCTAGCACTGTAGGCCACCAACTGTGTTCGTCAAAGAAACAAGGGAAGAAAATATCACCTTACCCTTCATTTTTTCTTCTTCTCCTTCATCAAGCATTTAAAAAAAATAAAATGCTTCAAGCACATGAAACCGTTCAGGGGCTAGTGTAATGAGCCCTGTGAGCTGGATGAACATAGCTCATGTTAAGACATCAAACACCACAGATCCATCCCGTCTTCTTCTTTCCCTGTCCTCTCTATTTGAACTCCCTCTTCCTCCCTATTCCCTATCTGTCCTCACTGTACAATTCTTCATCCCTCTCTCCAGTTCCACCATCTCCCCTCTCCTCACCTTTAATTTTTCTATGTTCCAACTCTTAACCTCCTTTTTCCACACCTTTCCTTCTTCTTTCTCCTTTTCTTTCTTGCTTTTCCCCTTTATAACCTCTTTTCCCACTCTTTCCTCCTGCATCTTTAATAAGTGTTTTGGGGTCAATAATTAATCTTTCTGAATATTTTTTGTTAAGGATGTGCATGGTCCTGTGGGTAGTGAGGACCATAGTTAGCATCTCTTGGGATCACCTACCTTGTGTGTCGGGATATCAGCCACACAGGAATTTTGCCCTGGTTCAAAGTATCCTAGCAAGAGGGACACTTTACCTACTCATGCTGGTATTTCCAAAAGGTCACCTCCACCTTGGTCTCTCAAAGGGAAAAGCTTTATAGCCATTGGTATACCTGCAGCCATTGGGTCCAGCATCCTCTCAGCTACGAAAAAGCACTGTCTTAATATTATTGAGCCTGTGTGGTATTTAGAGTTCCTCCCAGGAGCTCTCTTGGTATTTCCAGATGCAATTTTGCCCCATTATATGACTGGGGATACTGTCTTACTGTTTTCTTATGTTATATCACTTTATCTTTGGTTTGACTCTGATTTATTCTTTATGTGACCATACACCGGGGGAGCTGCCGTCTCAGACAAATAGAAAAATTCAGAGACTTTAGAGGAGTGGCTATCAGATGAGTGTGGGCATTAGTGAGTGACAGTGTCCCACTTTCCTTCTTTCCCCTCCAAAGACGAGTAAGCAATGGCTTACATTACTTGAAATATTACCTGTGAGGCTACAGAATAGCTACAGTCACTCCTAAGATCAATGTTTCCAACTTCTTGTTTCCATGGAGGAGGGGCAAGGTCCAGTTGTATTAAAGAATGCTGGAAACACTTCAGGACCATTTTCTTTGGTTTTGTGAGCTCTAAGAGTGTTTCCTTATTAATTAGTCTTGTTTGCATCTGGTAGTCTCACCTATACGTTGTCTAAATGGCATCTCCCATTCCAAAAGAACCTTTGCTCTTGGTTTTACAGGCATATGTGCCTGAATAAAACCTTAGTGCTTGGACTGAATCCTGAAACCCCTTGCTCCTCAATAAGTTTGATGATGTTCCCAAAACATTCAAAGGAAACTCATATCTGCCTTCCTTCAAGGTCTTACAAACCAGGCCTCATCTGTGCCATTTTGAAGCTGAGAAAACTGTAATGATGAGGAAAGATTTGACCAAAATGTCTGGCAGGAGCATGAGAGATGCGAAACGTGATTAGATCTGGGAACTTCCGCGGGAGCTGGAGAATCAGCAGAAAGGCTGCACTGGGCTCTGCAGGGACCCCTATCCCTGACAGACAATTGCTGCAGACCTGCTGGAGAGAAACAGCAAACAGCCATGCATTCTGCAGTGTGCCATCCACTGTGGTACTGCAGAGTGCTACCAGGAACTGCAATGATTTTTCTCTCCTCTGGATCCTTGCCTACACTGCAGAATTTTCACAAGAGGAAGGAATTTATGGTCAGAGCTCATCCCATAAGAACAGAGAACTCAGGGCAGCCAGCAGTTGGCAGAAGCACAGGGCTCTGGTGTCATTAAAGAGTCACACTTGGTTTCGAAGAGAGCCAATAGTGTGCCTGTACCACATGTGCCATGGAGCAGACGCTGAACATAGTGGCTGCTGCTCATTTCATTGGTGTGTGCTGACCTGAGTCTGAAAGGCTGTATTGAGAGCTTTGGCTAACCTCAAATACCTGTCAGGGCAGTAAGGAAATGAAGCCTCAGAAGAGAGGACTACTATGGGTGTGTCCAGCTTTGTAGATCTGTTTCTCTCTCTCTCTCTCTCTCTCTCTCTCTCTCTCTCTCTCTCTCTCTCTCTCTCTCTCTCTCTCTCTCTCTCTCTCTCCTTCCTAGTCTTCTGTCAGGAGCCATCTAAGAGAGGTTAAGGCCTGGCAGGTGACTTTCCTGGAGGTGGCCCACCATTTTTTTTGTTTTGTTTTGTTTTGTTTTGTTTTTTGCATAGCCTAAGATGGGTGATCTCCGAGAGGCAAGGTCCCAAGAGACTTCATCTCAGGATGGCTTCTTGCAACTGATATTCCTTTTACTGTCAGTATTACACAGTCTAATGACTCTTGGGCATTAGCCCACCCTATTGTGCAGATTTCCTGCAGATCAACATAAAGATTAACTTCCATGAATTAATGCAGTTATAGAATTCCTGGTTTAATTCAAATAATTTTAGGAAGAACATTTTGAGAGATGATTTTAGTTATTTTGCTCAAAGGATATAATAAAGCTAGAATCAAGAATAGAATGTACCCACTGTTCATAAAATAGTAGATGAAGGCCAAATAATAAGGAATATAGGGAGCTTTCACAAGTATACTAAGAAGACAAAAAAACTTGAGACAAATTTATGATCAAGGAAAAACATTCATTCTAGGTCAGATCTAAGGATAAAGCCACAGGTGTGCACTCTGATAAAGGGAGACCATGTGAAACTGTGGCTTTGAACTTATAATGAAATACTGCTTTGAACTTAATTAATATCAACATCCTTCTGTAACTCCCCTTTTATGTAACATTTTATCTATGAGGTGATGTTCTAATGACCTTTTGTCTAAGAAGGTATAAGAGGGCCAGAGAGAAGGAGTAAAGTGTAGCATCTGGGGCTCAACTCCATCTACCAAATGTATGTATGTATACATTTGCCGTGTTTGCCATGGGTGGATAAATATGTGTGTGTGTGTGTGTGTGTGTGTGTGTGTGTGTGTGTGTGTGTGTGTGTGTAAGTATGCAAGAACACTTGTGGAGCTGATGAGACAAGTGGTCAGGCCTGGCAAGAGTGTGTAGTGTGTATGTGTATGAGTGTGTGTGTGTGTGTATGTGTGTGTGCATATTGCCTACATAGAATATTTTCTTTTTTCTTCTCTTTCCTTCCTAGTTCATGAAGAGTTAATGAGTCCAAGGTTCTCACCTGGCCAAGGCAATACAGACAGGAACTCTAACAATTAACCCCTTACTTAGCTCCCTGCTGCTGCCAGCAGGAATAATTAGCAAATGTATATCTGTCTATCTAAACTTACACTTAAGAGTTAAGAGTGCAGAGTTTCATGCTGGACCTTCTTGCCAGCCCCAGATAATTAAGTTTTGTTCTGTCAACAGTATTGACCCCATAAATCGCCCACTCACAGTCACCGGCACCCCCATCTGTTATCAGCATGACCCCAATGGCTCCCCTCCCCCATTCTCTGCCCTTCCATAGAGAACCAGTGCTGGGGCAGTCTCCCAGCAGGCAGGCAGGCAGTCTTCTCCACTAGCTGAAATAACAGCCCACTGTGGGACATGTTCTCTGTGCTAGTTCAGAAGGGAAACCCCACTTGTCTTTCATATGAATCATGGATAACAAGTCCCCTTCCATTTATCTCTTGCATGATGGGCCCATAGTGTTTGCATAGCAACAAGGATGTCCTGCTTGGGTCAGACCACATGTTCTTTAAAGCCTCATATTTAAACCTCTCATTCTGCCCTCTGTCATCTTGCAAAAAGGTCATGTGATCAGGGCAAGCCAGGCAGTGACTACTGTCAGTACTCTAGGTCAGCTCTAAGGAGAGGAGATGGAGAAAGGCTACATGCTGGTGACCTGTCTGGTGATTGAGGGTAGGTGTTCTTCGATCCTAACCATCTAGACCCATCCTGACTGGTGTGTGGGATATCAGTCTGCTGGTTTGTCTCGATCTCTCTCTCTCTCTATCTATCTATCTTTGGCAATAGTATTACACGCCTTATAGCCCTTCAGTGTTCACCACCCTAGTCAGCAACCACAGGCCTTTGCCTGTCCTCTATATAGCTAGTTGCATCTCCATTACCCTATTTGCAGCCCATCTCCTTGAGTGACAACCTCTGACTACTTAACTTGGTGAGGTTTGTCCCTGTGGAGGAAGTCCTGTGCTTACACCACACCTTGCAGAGTGGCTCAGGATAAGTCTGCTTCTATCTGTTGTTCCTCATTTGGCTCCTTGAGGCAGCGTCTGTCCCACGGTAGGTTGTGAGGACTGCTAGCTCCGCTTCCTTTCTTCCTATCTTCTGGCCTAAGAATTGTTCCTTGTCTCCTCCCACTCTTAGCCCCACCCGACTTGTATTGCCTCAGTAGGGACTTTGAAATGAGTGATTCTGTATGGAGCAAGGTGGTGGCTACCTGCCACAGTTCCAGCGAGGCTGTTGGCTGGGAGTGGCCTCTCTGTTTCCCGGAGCTGATCTGAGCCTACTGTCTACCTAGGGACACAGAAATTGGCAGGCGATCCCAGCACTTTGGACAGATGGTGGGGAAGCCAGACACCATTGCTGCTGGGCAGTACATCAATGATAAGCAACTCCAGCAGCTCAAAGCAGCCTTCTAAAGAGGGAGGTCCAGACTCTCTTGTGTCCAGATCTGCTGTGAATGGCTTCCTTCATTTGAGCTACCAAGTACCCCTAAAGTACTGCAGAGGTCTAAGGGTTTAGGTGGTGAAGCCCAAAGGACGAAAATCTTTCTTCTGAGCACCAACTACCTAGGATTCCACTCTGGCCCTGCTGATTTCTACATCCATTTTGGAGGGTAAATCACTTAATCTCCCTGTGTTTTAATTTTCCCATTTTGATACATGGCTAAGACTATTTCTTCAGAACCCACCAGAGAGCTTTAAACAAGGGGTCACACCCATAAAGCCTTCAGAAAAGCACCCATCAGGTCAGAAGCACTTAATACATTTTCGTGGCTATTTTCACTACTCTTGGTGGCATTCTCATCAGATCATTGGGAGACAAGCAACCAAGGATTCTCTTCCCATCTGTAAAGTACACAGAAGTGGACGTGTAAGATCACTTAGAAGAAACACAAAACTCAAAATGATTAATTTATGACTGGAGCTAGGACGTAAGAAGTGAAGTTGGAAAGAAGCATAGAATTTGGTCTGATCCTCCTAGAAAGGCAAGTGAGAGGGGAAACGTCCTTATCATACCTCAGTTCTGTGAAGCATATTCTACAATTAGGAAAAGCAACCTTCTTTTGTGACCTTGAGGTCTGAAAGCTACCATGAATGTTTTCATAGATCTAAGATTTCAGGCCTGAACTCTGAGAGAAAGAGTTTTGAGGCAATCTGAGGAAAGACAAGAGTGGCAGTAAATGAAGGAATGTGAGTTCTTTCACTCAGGTCTGAACAAAGGGAAGATGACCAGGAACTGGGAGGAAGGTCGCCCTGTGATGTCTCCAGAGAACTGCCGCCTGAAGACTGAGGGTCTCAGAGGTCAAATGGAATTCTAACAAAAGCCAAAACATCTCCCAGTGATGATTCAACACCAGCCCATGACAGGGAGCGTCCCATTTTTGCAAGCCTTTCTTTGGAAGGCAGGGCCAAGGGAGGATGCTCTCTGTATGTCCTGGAGCATGGAGATGCACTTTTCCTCTAGCCTCTTTTGTTCTTCCAGCCTAAGGGAGAGGGGAACACACCTTCCAGCCTTGAGTGTAGATTCACGTCTTTGACAAAAAACTAAAGAGAGGTCCCCTTAGAGTCCAAGGAAAAGGCTGTCTAAAGCTTCTTCTACATCACTTTAAAAATTATTATTCATAATGAAATGCACCAATGTCCACAGTACAGTTGGAGAAGCAGTCTCCAGTGAGAAGTGGTGGCGTTACCTTCTGCCTGCCTTCCCGTTGCTGCTTCTCCCATGAGTCCTAGCTGCTGGCAGCATCTCTGGCAGGTCTGCTACTATTTGAGACTTCCTGGCCAAGTGTAAACCAAAGGCTCCCACAATCCTACCCTAGCTCTGCGGTACCCAGGCACATACTAACTGGCCTGGTATCACCTCCCTCACAGGCCTCCTCATGGGCAGAGCTATTCCTTACACAGCGTTATGTGCCTGGTGCCTATGTGCTGCCAGGCCCATGGCAGACAGCGATGCCATGTGCATAGTAGCAGGTTTGGGGGCCTAGTCTGACCTGTAGCTGTCATTTACCAGGTCTGTGACCTTGACCAACCTATTACAATTTTTCAAGACTCAGTTTTCATCTTAGTAAAATGGGATTGACAGGAATTCCCAACACATGGTGCGTATGCGCGCGCATATGCACGTGTGTGCGCACACACATACACACACACACACACACACACCACTTTGAGCTAAATGAGACAACGAAAATTAAACTTTCAGCATGGAATTTGTCTCATCTACTCTATTAGGAGCCAGCAAACTATTTCTTTCATGGGTTGAGATAGTAAACATTCGTAGTTTTGTAGGCCCTGAACTGCCATGGTAGCATGAAAACCAAGAACAAACTGTCAATGAATGAACACAGAATGTTTCAATAAAACTTTATCAACCAAGCAGGTAGCCATGGTTCTGGAGGACAGGCTATGGTTCCCCCTATTCCTCCAATGCAAATCAGGAATGAGCGACCATGAGAGTGAGGGGAGAAGCAAACGGTGTCAGAATGGTGGCTTCAACAAAAGCACCTGGAATTTTAGAGCTAGGTAAAGTAGGTCTGGGTTCAAACCTGGTCTAAGTAAATCCTGTGTGTTCTCCGAGCCTCAGTTTACTACAACATGTCACTCATGATGACAAGTGAAGAGGCCTTTATCCCAAGAGGTTGATGTGTGGGTTAGAAGAGGAGTCATGGTGCTAGATATCTAGCAACATCTCAGAAGCATTAGTGCGATGGTGATGGTGACATTAAAGTCAACTGAATCACAGCTTACTCTTTCCTCGAAGCCAACAGTGTGGCTACTTCTGCAGAGCCAGGGTGTCGGATCCTGAGGAAGTCATTTCTTTCACTTGGCAGGGGCAGGAGGGGACAGGGAGAATCCTGACAATTCCATAATCACAAGCCAGCCTACTCACCAGTAACTTAGAAATCCCACACCCCATCAGCACCAAAACAGATAGAGCGGAAAGATGACTGCAAGTCAGAAACAAGCCTCGGCATTTCCCCCTCACTGTCCTCAAGTGGATCTGCCCACGGCAAGGTCAAAAGATCAGTCTTAGAGAATATGAATTTTTGCCTCGGGCTATGCAGGGATGCTTGGGGAGAGCTTTGGAGCAGCCCCAGGAAGCCCCTTGGTGCTGCATTGCTCTGTTTGATATTAGTGTCCTGGAAACGGAGTTGTCCGCATTGCACATTTTGTTGGAGGATGATTATTGCTGTCAGAGGTGAGGCTCACGGTGTCCCTTCCCACTCCTTAAGGGTGCACAAAGGCTGCCTGGTGAATGCGTATACCCAATGTTTAGCCAGCAGCGTCTGTCAGTCTATCTGCCTCTATGTATTCGAGAATGTTTTTGTTGCTGTTGCTGGTTTGTTTGTTTGTTTAGCACTTTCTTTGCCTTGAATATTTCATAGGAGGAAAATGGATTTAATGCTAGCAAGCTGTGCCCTGATCATGTAGTAGCTGGTATTGCTTTTTGCTTTTGTAATCCCCTTTCACTAAGATCATGAGAGTCTCACATTTTTTTTTCTATCAAGGGTCACCATATTAAACCCACAAGTTTGTTTTTCCCTTTCTCCTTCCTTGCCATCTTTTTTTACTTTCTTTTTTTAAGTTCCATGAATCTCCCATTATGTGCCAAATACTATACTAGGCATCAGAAATACCTTTCAGTTCATGAGGTGTTGGGGGACAGTAAAAGACAGGGTAGTGAGAGGCTGGTCTGGGAGAGGTCATGGTGCTGTACATGTCCTCTGCTGGGTCCTCAAGCTTGCTTACATGTAGCCTCTCCATAGCCTGCCTGATGGAGGGCAAAGCTAGGCTGAGATTGAAGAACGGGGACAAGTCTGAGTGGCTAACTGAGAAGGACACAGCAAGTCCAGAGGGATGCTTTCCACACAGATGAAGAAAACGGAGAGAGCTTCCTTCCATATGAACTTGGTGGTTTGGGTGGGACTGAGGGAAGTGACGATTATCTGGAGAAACCTGGCTGGTGAGAGGCCTGGCATGAAGAACTCTATAGGTTAAATGGGTCTTCTGAAACTCCTCGTAGCTTCTAAAAGCTGAGGTAAACCATGTACAAAGGAAGCAGGCTTGCATCTCAAGTCTCTTGGCCCTCTGCTGTAATTATGTTAAGAGTATTGTCTGCTTGATCCACCGCTACCAAATGGAAACTGATTAGCAGTAATCCATGCCTTTGATGAGTGAACTGATAGAATAAACCATTTTGACTCAGTATGTAAATGCTGATACCTACTATATCTCAAAGCATTGAGGCATTGGGGTCGGAGGGCCGGGAGGCGTTAACCAAAGAGGATCTTGAGAGTAAAATATAGGAATATTTCCTCTTATTACTGAAATTCAGACAGAACGTGATCTGGAATTGAATTGCAATAAAGCAGCAAACAAAAGCCAGCTAATAGTAGATTAGCCATTTGTCTACTGCTGCATCCCATCTTGGAATGTTTCCAATATGCCACATGGTCATGGTCCTGCCCAGTATGTGACTGTGGACTCAGTTAAGTGTTACGACAAAGAAAATGGAGTCCTGGGAGAATATAACAAAGACCATGATTTACACGGGAACATGAAGAGTGACAGTTGCTCACGAGAGGGGAGTGTGTGTTGCTTGATGACAGAAGAAGAGGATGCTCCAGACAGAGGAGCCCTGGGAACCCTGCTCCAGGCAGGAGAGGCTTTTGGCCTCTGTAGCAGCTAGCAGAAGGTGAGGGGAGTTGGAGCACAGAGTTCAGAGGAATTTCATGGGAACAGTAATGTTTGTCTCAAAGGACATGGATGATACAATCAATCAATCAATCAATCAATAAGAAGAAAGAAAACAAGACAAGAGGGTGACATCGAGAGTTTTAAGTAGTGTTAGTAGGGGGAGACATGTAGGATAGGAGGGTGTTATATTTGTCCTGAAAAATGATCTTTCTGGTTATGCTGAGAAAAATGAACCAGATGGGCAAAGGTGAAACAGATGACCAGCAATGTGTCTGTCACTATCATGTAGGTAAGAAATGGTGGCAGGTTGGTGAGCTGAACAGTGAAGATGGTAAGAACGGAATATCTCTAAAAGAACAGTTTGGGTGGGCTAGTTATATGGCTCAGAGGGTAAAGGGGCTTGCTGCCAAGCCCTGTGACTTGAGTTTAATCCCTGGGACTCACATAGTAAAAGGAGAGTACCAACTCCACACACGTGTTCTCTGACTTCCACATATGTGCTGTGACACATGCCCCCTTCCTCAACAGATAAATAAGGAGAACGAAAATGGGGGTAAGGTTTGAAATGGGTCAGTTGTTGATGGTGATGCTGGAGAGGAAGATACAGAATCAGAAAATGACTTTGATATTCATGGCTTTGGGAAACAACCTTCTGAGACACTTAGCAGGTAGTGTCACATGGTCTGTGGACTATGTGGGGCCAGACCTTCTTGATTATTGCAATATGATGTGATTGCCATGTTTGCTTCCATCTGTTGGGGTGGAAGGCGCACTATTCTGCATAGAGGTTTGGGGGCAGTTTCTTGCTCTAGGGCTTGGAATACAAGTGATGTGCACCATGCTACCTCAGGTGCACACTGCATTGGGGGAGGTACCAGAATGCCCATGAGACCCATCTTTCAATGCTAGAGAAACCCCAGGTTGGAATCTGAATATCAGACTCTGCAGTGATTGTGCCAATGTGAGAAACACCACCCACAACCATGAAAGCTCCAGAAACTGTAGGCTAGCATAGCCCGGACGCTCTGGCTGTCATTCTAACTGCTACTCCAAAGAAGGGCTGCCCCTGGAGACAGCACAGGAGTAGTCGGCATCACTGAGCATCTTTTCATTGATGGCTATGGGTGCTGTACACATCCTCACAACCACAGTGACCCCTTCTCAGAGAAGTGGGGGACTTTGCCAAGCAAGTGACACAACAGGGTTTAAAGCAGGGACTTGTAGTCCACAATGCATGGTCTTACCTACGGTGTGATTATATAGCAAGAGTCTACCAGTCACTCAAGGCAGGCCACTCCTGTGGCCCTCTAAAAGGGGAAGTCTTAATGTGGTTTGAGACAAGTGGAAAGTCCTGCATTTCATTGTTCTGTGGGATCCAGGCTACCAAGTTTCTGGCAGGTGATCTAGAAACCTGGTTTCAGACATAATGCTGTCTGCTTAATACAGGAGAGGCCACTCCTTTTGCTCTTCAGATCCCTCTGGAAATGCTTTCTGAGCATCCTAGGTCTGTAGGCAATGAATCTGGTCTGGGCCTTTTGCAGTGAGCTCAGACTATCCTCCATTGCATGTAAAGGTCTGCATTAATACAGAGTGGTAGGAGTGAAAGGTGCTAAGAGAATTCATGGACCCCGCAGGTCTCTATGATACCTTGTGGTGGTGTGAATATAAGCGGCTGGGGGAGACATTTCCATAAAGGAAATCTGGTGAGCAAGACAGGTGGACAGGAGTTAGCTTGCTGAGAAGGAGCAGGGAGAAGGGAAATCACTTCAGGTAACAATAGATGCAAAGGCCTTCAGAGGGGGATGTGTGTGTGTGTGTGTGTGTGTGTGTGTGTGTGTGTGTGTGTGTATACATACATATTACATATATAACATAAATGTGCATGTATATGTACATATACATATGACATATGTATGTATGTATGTATGTATGTATGTATGTATGTATGTATGTATACAGGTCTCAAAGGAAGACCCACTGAAAGGGCCTAAAGGGCAGTCTGGGTGGAGACTTAAGGAAAGTCTGACCCAATGTCCTCTGGAGAGTTTGTAGGATGGGAGGCAAAGGCGAAGCCTTCCTGGTATGTATGGTGGTATGTATTCTCAGTTCTTTTCTTCTGTTGCAGGGATACTGACCTAAGTGAGCATTCTTCCCCCAAACCTATAGGACAGGTGGGAAAGGGCTGGTCAAGATCGTGGGTTTGTAGAATTCTGGAGAAACCAGGAGTCCCTCAATCTCTGCTTTCTCATTTTCAGGAAGACATCCCATTCAGTGTCTTTGTTTAGTGAAGGTTCCTCCATCAGTTGAGAGGAGTCCCTTCATTTAAGTAGAAAGTGACACTCTGCTAGACACTGGGATTGATCACATGAGAATTTCAGTTGTCAGTGCTATACAGAGCTGGTTGTCAGGTGTATTAGCCCCCACATCACTCTAGATAGGGACTATCTCTATGTGGGAGTGCCTAGGCACAAGACCGTGGAACTTTTCAGCTGCACCCCAACAGAAGCAATTCATTATCAGGGAAGAAAATGGCCTCTGGGACCAGATAGACTCAAGTTTGAACCCCAACTCTACCATCTTCCAGATATGTGATGCTAACGATCCCTTGAACTTCCCCAGGCCTCATTTATTCATTTGCAGTGTTAAAATACCAATTGAAATCTTCTCACTGGGTTGTAGGTTAAAATGAAATGAGACCATACAAGATATAGGCATTCGTGTTTTTCTATAGTGTTTTTAGTAAGAGCTCTGAATCCAGAAACTTTCAGAATAACAGCAGGAGTTTCAGCCGTGTGATTGTTTGAAACCTAGGACCAATATAATCAGAGTCAACAATTCATTGAAAGAAGCTAGAACTTAGTGTGAATATGCTTTAAAGGTTGATAATTGTTTTATTTTTTAAATCATTTGGGGGTAACCTGAACCAATCTGAAAGCTTCCCTTTGTAACCTCTGGAATTTCCTTTCTGCAAAGAGCTGGTTTAAACCTGGGTCCTAGATATGAATAGCCCGGGGCTGTTAACAAAGACAGCTTATAGGGTATCCACAAGCAACCTGAAAGTGAGTGTATCAGGTAGGCACCAGAGTGGTGTCCCCTGAAGATAGCCAGCACAAGGCCAGCATCTACATTCAGGAATTTCAAATCATTCAGCTCTCATTCCAGCTGTTGCTTTTGTTTGAATTTGCATTTTTCCCCCAACAATGAGTAGGTTCACGATTTTAAATGCTTAGTACCTGAGTGGTGGCATTATTTGGAGAAGTTCTAGAAACTTAGAAGAAAGGGCCAAGCTGGGAGAAGAAGGTCACTGGGGATGTTGTCTTCGGAAGTATATTATCTCTGCTTGCTTCCTGTCTTGTTGTCTCCTTCCTGGCCCCACACCATAGGAAAAGTTATCCTCAGCCACAGGTTCCTGCAGTCATGATGCTTTGCTCAAGATCAAAGCGCCAAATGGCTACTGACAGACTCCTCTGAAAACAGGAGCCCAAATGAACCCTTTCTCCCTTAAGTTGCTTTGGACAGGTACTTGGTTATCACAGTAACACAAAGTAATTAGCGTAGCTGTGATTGGCTCCTCTGTCCTTTTGGGACTTAAATAAAATGAGAAGGCTTTGGGGCAAATTACAACAGACAGGAAGTTGCCACATATTGGCAAAGAAACATCTAAACTGCCATTCAAAGAGTCGTATTAATTTATCAGAGGGCATGAGCCTAAGCAAGTATTTGAGCTGGGACCAGCTAGTCGCTAAATCACACTAACAAGGCCAGGCCACTCCTGGCTAGCTTGTTTTGCTGTCAGAAACAATTGAGAAGCATCCCTGCCTTTAAGTTCTCGGGGCAGCTCTCACCTACTGCTGAAAATGTGCTCAGGATGCTGAGAAAACTGATGCTATGCAGAGGGAAACGAGACCATCAAGGAATGCATCCCGAATCCTTTTCAGAAGCAGGCACCACCCTGCTGAGTAAGAATGTGGCAGTGAGCAGAGCAGCTCCTGTTCTCACCAAGCTGTGACCTGTTAAAGTCCTGCAGATGGAAAGACACACAACACGAAGTTACCAATGGAATGGAGCAAAAGACAAAGCTAGGAGCTGCACAAGCGTTTCTGGCACCTGGGCCTCTTTTGGATCGTTTTGGTATTTACTTTTTCTTTTTTCTTTCTTCTTTGTTGCCAAGGATCTGGTTTCGAATTTGGCCATGCCAATTCTAGGAATGCAGAGACACATTGCATCAAGGTGCAGAGGTCAAACATATGAGCCCAATCCTAGGAGAAGTTCTGCTTACTTGGAGTCAGGAGGAGCAATGCCTCTCTCAAAGGATGCTCTGGGAAAGATTCTCTGACCACTTCTTCTCTGTTTGCTCTGTTGGGATTAAGTGCCTAATAATTGGGCTCCTGCCGAGAAGCAGCTAGAGTTTGTAGCTTGTGTGATTGCAACAGTTTAGAAAGTCCAAGTAGTTAATGATAACAGTAACTACCGTTTAGCAAGACTAGTTGCCAGGCATTGTAGTAAGTGCTTTATTCGTATTATGTAATTTAATTCTCACAGAAACCCTCTGCTTTAAAAATGCAGTAATCTCTATTTTTACACAGGAGGAAACTAAGGCTTGGCGGGGTCAAATCCTTGTTCAAGGTCACACTGCTGGAAAGTGTCAAAGTGAAAACTGGACCAAGGAGGACTAGCTGTAGAGCCATGCTTCTTACCTAGGCGGGGCTCTCACCAGCCATACTGAGCCGTGTTTTGCAAAATGCCTGGAGACATTTTTGGTCATTATTCCCAGGAGTGGGTATTTCACTGACACTCCTAGGCGAAGACCAAGGATATCCTGAGCTTCCCGTAGTACACAGAACAGCATGCTCCCACCTCCCACATCAAAGAATAAGCCCCAAATGCTAACAATGCAGCCTTCCTGTGGAGCCGCAATGCTTATCATCACCAATCAATATCCTTCTGCATTGCACAAAACAGTCCTAGTCTATATGGAAGGGCTGTTTTTATTCCGTCTCTTGCTCTGACCTCATCTACAAGCTGCGATGGAGCAATTTGGATCAAGCCATTCCCAGGGAAAGCTTTCAATGAAGGAAAGAACAAGGGAAACCCCACTGGGTTTTGCAGCCCCATTTCAGGTTCAAGTTCATGAGTGCCAGAAAGGAACTCATTAGAGTCTTACAGGCTGCAGGACAAATGTTAATAGCTTCACCTTTAATTTAAGCTAGGCTTTATTTTTATAGCTGGTCCTTGGGTAGCAACTAGATTTATTAGGGCATTTTAACAGCTGAGGCAAATCAATAAAGCACAGAAGCATGTGATTTGTGTTATTTGCAAATACAAAATTCAGTACTCACATAAACACACACATAGATGGACAGACAGACTCATGTGTGCTCTCTGAACATAATCCAAATTTTAAAACTGAGCCCAACTCAAACATTTGGGTCTTTGAAAACAATCCCTAAGCTATGGAGTGAACTAGGGTTAGAATGAATTAAAAAGGTGCTCCCAAATCAAGTTCTACCTGTTGGGACCAGAGGGGACATTTCTTAAAGGATGATATCCTAGATGGTACATCTGCCAATCCAAAAGGACAAGCAACATATTAAATGGTTGGTACCTTAATCAGTACCACAAAACTAAGTGGAATGCTAACTAGTCCCGTCTAAATCTTATATGATTTCTCCTGATCTTATCAGTGCCAATGCATTGGGCATCTCCTGTTGCATTAAACTTTAAAATGAGCTCCGGGGCATTCACCCCACTCTTCAGATGAGAATTCAGGTTCAGAAAATGTGCAAACATGTGTAAGATCACAGAGCATATGCCTACAGAGCTCCTGCAGCGAGTGTGTGAGCAAGACCATGTCAGTCAGTCCACCTAAAAGAATGCGGCTGGCCAGGATGGCGAGAGGCTCTGTGAATAATTTAATTGCCTGTGCCAAGTCCACTAGCTGAGCCCATGTTCTTTCTTCATCAGAGTTCAGACCTGACGTGCTTATCGCATATAGAAGCTGTGTATCCCATGAAGCTGTTTACATTTAACTTAGTTAAAATGCAGTACAATTAAAAATCCAGTTTCTAGTCAGAGGAGCCATCTTTCACATGCTAATAGTCAACTGCTGCTAGTGAATGTCACACTGGGCAAGACAAGACATTTCCCTCCATTAAAACACACTAGGTTAGAGATTAAGGAAATAAAACCAGTGGTGTATGTATATAGCATCTCAGGAAGGTTAGAAAGATGCTATTTGGTCTGTAATGACACAAACAAAGCGAATATAAACCTCCAAGAGTTTTTCTTTTGAAGGAAGGAGTTCTAAGGGTTGTTGTGGACCGTCAGTCAGGTGACAAGCAAGGGACACAGTCACCATGCTCATTCTCAGCCGTTGCTCTGGCGAGAACTGTTAGCCCAATTGTATGGTTGAAGTGGCTGAGGTTCAGTCACATGACCTACACTTGCGTATCCTAAGACGCAGGGCAGAGATGCAAGTTCAGGTCTGCTCCCCAAGCCTACAACATCTCTTTACTCTCCGTCTACACCTCAGTTCCCCAGAAATCGGTCTGAGTGTGTAAGCCATTTCAGAACACTCAAGGGTGCTCACTTTTCTTGGTCTTAATTCTCTCTCGGCCTCACAGCTGCCACTCATAGAGTCTGCACCACAAAATGCCACTCAGCATCTGCCACTGGCATTGTTGCTTTAAAGACTCTGCAAGTCACCAGGGTGTCTTTCTCCCGGCACTTGGAAGAGATTTGGCATGGAACAGTCCTGGCAACACCCGGTATTTTCTCTTGATGGCACCAAAGCCACCAGGCTCATCCTTGTCTGGGGCCTGGTGTTAACTGAGACATATGTTCTCAGAAAATATATTCCTGGCCCAGATGGGTTTCACAGCTCTTTATGACCAGAATCCCCAAATGCACATCCTGAGCCTACCCATTTACAAGGGAGGAGAGTCACCAGACAGACACATAATCACTTCATGTGGCCATCTAAAAGAAGCAGGGTATTTTTCCGAGCAGGTTGTCTCAGGGAGTGTGTGGGGAAATTTTTTTTTTCAAGCATTGAAATTACAAGCAGGCAAGGTCACAATAAAGTCATTTAAAATTGCATCCCAAGACAGCCTGATGGCAGAGGACCTACCACTCCTCCCTGTTGATTTATTGCTTACTTTTAACTTTTTTTTTTTAAAGAGAAGACTAGCTGATAGATTGTGTTGCCTGTGGTGGGAGACAGGCTCACCTTTTCCTGGGCCTGATTCATAAAACATCACTGCTCTGCTTTTGGCCCCTTCTCCTCTGTACATAGGGGGCTTCCCTGAGGTCACGGTGGGTGCTAAACAGTTAGCACTGAGTGAAAACAGTATGCCATGTTCAACCAGGTGACCCAGGAGGAGGGATGGAAGCAAAGTCCCCAGAATGGTCCATTACACTTTTAGCCATAAGGCTGAGGAAGTCAGGCTGGCAATTTCTAGTAGCAAATTCCCCAAGGCACCTGAACTCTAGGCTGTGGGTTTTAAAGTAACTTTCCAGAGAACTATGGTAGATAGCTCCTTGTTTCTGGTCAAGCAACCAATTCCTATCGCTCTAGACCAGACTGTTATATTTTATCATCTAGGCTAGGTTAATCATTTGCTCCAAAGAGACTATTCTAATAAGGACCAACTTCTAGACCCCACAGATATTTGAGGTATGAGTCACCTGGACATAATGGCAAGTAAAACTCTGAGGTTTCACAAGACACCCAGGAAATGCATTTTCACATCTGTAGATGCTCATTGGCCCAGAAAAGGGCAACTGCTGCTCTGGTTATTAATCTCAGGGACTTAGCATCTTCCATTGATGCTTTTACTTTACTTTATTATTAGTGGACCCTAGCCCATTAATTTATGTAATAGGTCAGATATGTACTATGCTTAGAAAAAAAGGATTAGAAAATGGATTATTGGGCTGGAGAGATGGCTCAGTGGTTAAGAGCACTGACTGCTCTTCCGAAGGCCCTGAGTTCAAATCCCAGCAACCACATGGTAGCTCACAACCATCTGTAATGAGATCTGAGGCCCTCTTCTAGAGTGTCTGAAGACAGCTACGGTGTATTTACATATAATAAATAAATAAATAAATCTTTTTTTAAAAAAAAAAGAAAATGGATTATTATTAGTTTAAGAATTGCATGCCACTCAGATCCTTATTAAGACTCTGCTGCCTTCCATGCACATCTAGGTGTTATACAAACTGCTGTTTATTAGAAAGCCCTCTCTTTCCTTCCTTTTCTATGTTTGGGGCATGCAACATTTCAGAAGCACCAACAGATGCTCCCACTCTGCTGAGCTCTACATCAAATTACCCTCCTCATCCCAGCTATGGGATGTGTAATGTGGCCAGTGACATTTTTCCAGGTCTGTTTATTACCTGCCAGTGAGCATTCCTCTGAGACAATGTGAGGTAGAACTCAAGCAGTCATTATGCTTTATGAGGACATAACGCCCTTCAGGTTTAATTTCACCTGATGCTAAAGCAATGTTCACATTCAGATCATTTTTGTCTGTGTTCATATGAAAGGGCACAATATTAAAGGAGCCTGTAATTAGCCCAGAAGTTCATACCACACAAATGGTGCAAATTGACTTCAAACCCTTTGTCTCACTGCGAAACCAATAAAAGACAGAGGTGGTATACCAGCTCACCAGCTCATAACAACAGATCCCTTGGAGGCCTAGAGACCAGGAAAGAAAATCAAATGGAGACTGTATTCTAGACCCCCTGCGAGACTCTTCACTACTAATGCCCCATGGGACTGTGAGTGGTATTCCTAGTCTCATTCTCATGGTGCTTTCTGGATGGGAACTGTCTTCTGTAGAGCGATATAACCACATCCCCATCTCTGAGTTGGGAGCAGGGTCCAGGCTGGACTTCATTCCAGGCTCCAGGGTCATCTCTGTATATATGTAAGATAGGAAAATAAAAACAGTTGTCATAGTCCTAAGGAGAGTTGACTTGAATAGGGAAGGAGGGCTGGGATTTGATATGGTTGACTGTATAAGTTCAGCTTTGTCCCAAGAACATTATAATCTCATGTGTCTCGTGGAACTAACTACTGCTTTTAAATACAATTTGAAATGCAGACCAGTGTGTTCCAGAGGTGGTGTTGTTCAACTCATGGTTTTGTGTTAGGAGAACTGGGGTCCTGAGACCCACAGCCATTTCTTAGAGTCATGCCAACATCTGAGCATTGCCCTAACTCCTGCCCTCTGATTCATGGGCTGGAGAACGCTCTCCTCCTGCAAGGGCTATGTGGAGTTATGAAGCTGACTTAATTCCATGGAAATAAGTGACTGGACACAAACTGAACCACACTCATCAAATTTTACTTCTTTTGAATCACAAAATAAAAAGTAACAGCTAAACTGCCGAGCCTACCCCAGGCTCAACATGCACACTCTAGTCTGGCAGCCACCTGACTGTTTCTTTGAAGTCTGCCTTTTATTCTCCACCATACATTCACCTGATGTGATCGTTAGAATTTCATGTTAGTGGGTTGGAAGGGTGAAGTAGATGGTGAAAAGGTCGTTTCCTGGTGTAGGAATTACACTTGTTAGAAGGTCACTTGCCTTAGTGTGAATGTCCTACCTCTCAGATAAATAGTGCTCATGGCCTTTCCTCCCTAGTGATTTTGTGAGTGCTAGTGGATTCTGCTAATAGGCAGGCAGCTTGAAGCAACTAAAATGTTACTCTTCCCTGGAGTATCTGCAAGCTAACAGGAAAGAACCTAGAGTTCAATTTGATGGTGCCCAAAGGTAGAAGCTAACCAGAAGATTAGTGTGCATAGTGTTCCTACTTCTTTTGTTCGTTCATTCGTTTATCTGTTTGCCTTTCTAATTTTTCCTTCGTTAACACCCAAACAATTACACTTTCTGGTGATCATTAGTATAGACTTTACTGGCAATCAATATCAATACTGTTGAATTTAGAGTCCAGCACTTTATAGGAACGAGGTTACTTAATTCCTGATGCCACTTTATGAGACAGTCTATGTGCATCCTTCGACATCTTGAGACATAGCAGCCCAACAAGGGAGGAGACAGAGCTGGGTTTGAACCCAGGCACACTGCCTTTGGAGTCTTACCTTGTCATATCGCTGCTACTATTGTAACAGTTATGCAATTATTATGATTGTGAAAATAAAATGTAATACACTCAAATATAATATTATGCATGGATAATTACATGCCATTAGCTGTGTGGGCACTCATTTGCATACTTTGATCTCAGAGATGCCAAAGGGGAGAAAAAGCACTTTCTTGGAGGATTTTTTAATAGAATTCCAGAAACTGGGTGGGTTGAGCTAAGTTTATAAAGTGCTTCTCATCACTTTTTTTCTTGGCTCAGTAGTTTGCTGGCTGGAACTCATTCATGAAAGACAAATGTAACCCTAGATGTCACCATTCATAGCACTCACAGGGTCACGCATCACTTCCTGGGTAACCAAGGGGCTTGGTAGGAGGGCACGATTGTCACTCAGTGGAAGAATTCCACCGATGTCATAAAGGTGATTCCTGGGCCCTGGTGGCAGGTGATGGACAGGTCCCTCAAGGGCACATCATCTCAGCTGCTTCCTGTCTCTGCAGGCTTTATTTATGGCTAGGACTTGGCTCTTCCTTTGGACTTACGGGAAAGCCAGATGAGCTGAATGGCTGAACTTATAGAGATGTGTGAGCAAGGCCCTTATCATCCTGCTGACCTCCCAGAGCTCCTCCTAGCCTGGGAGCAGGAAGCCTTGCTAGAGACTGGCAAGTCTGATTGTCAAGCCATGCAGTTCCGTGAATCATTAAGTGAACTAAGATCCATTTCTTTTATACTTTTGCTCAGTTTATTGGCACTTCCCAATTGTCATTACAGAATATGATTTGTTCTTCTAAACTGCTTAATCTTAGTTCATTCTTTTAAAGAAGAGTCCCATGGTCTTTCCCTTTCAGGGATCCTCTGTAAGACCATGATGACATTTTCACTGCTGAGCCATTTCTCCAGGCCCTATTATGAAAGTTTTGTGTTAGAACATTGAAGATCATTTTCTACTGAGAAGTAGTCAATAATTAATGTTTATTTTATTCCTTTGTGTTTGTGTTTGTGCGTGTGTGTGTGTGTGTGTGTGTGATAGTTTAGTGTTCACTGTCAACTTGACCAAATCTAGAATCCTCTGGGGATATGCCTGTAGGGGATATGCCTCTGGGCATGCCTGCAGGGGTTATCTTGAATATATTAATTGAGGTGAAGTCTTAGTTAGGGTTTCTATTGCTGTGAAAAGACACCTTAATCATAGCAACTCTTATAAAGGAAAACATTTAATTGGGCCTGGTTTACAGTCTCAGAGGTTTAGTTCATTATCATCATGGCAGGAAACATGGCTATGTGCAGGCAGACATGGTACTGGAGAAGATGCTGGAAGTTGTATGTCTTAATCAGCAGGCACCAGAGGTGAAGACTATGAGGAATATTGGGTGTAGCTTAAGCCTTCAAAATCTGCCACCTCAGTGACGTACTTCCTCCAAAAATGCCACACCTACTCCAACAAGACCATATCTTCTAATAATGCCACTCCCTCTGGACCAAGTATTTAAACACATGAGTCTATGGGGCCAATCGTATTCAAACCACCACAGTAGGAAGTCATACATGCCCACTAGGGTGGTACCACTCCCTGGCTGGGATCCTGGCCTGTGTAAGTGGAGAAAGAGAGATGGGCAGCATCAAGCTTTCCTTGCTCCCTGACTTCTGATTATGGATGTATTATGGTTAACCATGTCAAGTTCCTACTGTCTCAACTTTCCTGCCATGTTAGATTGTACCTCTAATTGTGGGTCAGAATAAGCTCTTTCTCCCTTAAGTTTCTTTGATTGGGTTATCTTATCACAGCATCTGGGAGGGCAAGGCAATATAGTTTTTGTTGTCTTGGCAACATAAGGCTACCCAGGAAACTTAGTGCTTCCTTCCACCTTTCAGGAATTTGCCATATGCCTTGAAGACTTGGGAATACCTGCATCAAATAAAGATAGCTCTCCAACTTGGCTTAACCCAATATTTTCCAATCTAACTTCATCAAAGAGTCCTTCCATAGCTGTAGAGCAGAAGTGCTCTGGACGAGCCCATCACAGGCATGGGGTCGCATCTAGGGAGTTCGTTGAAATGATTGCCTACTTGGGGATTAGGGTTGGCTGTTCAGAGCGGGTTGTCAGCATCAACCATTCACCAGAAGATCTTAACTGAACCTGTATGTTTCTCCAGTGAATAGTGCACATCTTGGTACTCTGTGTTGTTGAAGGAAGGAACCATGCTCATACACAGTAATGCTATAAAAGCCAGTTGAATACGGAGGGAGGTAGCCATATCTCAGCAGGTCATGGGTGGGAGATGTGGTACAAAACAGCCATATGCATCTTGCAAGTGGGCAGGCCTTACACAAGAGCTTTCCTTATGGATGCATTATGCTCCACTCGTCTCCTGATTCTTTGTTTTTAATATCGGTGGCTTTCTAGAAACAATTCCAGTAGCTTGCTTCACTGCCAGAAGCTCCAGGGAGCAAGTCCTCCTAATTCACACATGTGGAATTAGAGGTTCAGAGAACACAGCCTCAACTCACACATATTAGAGCTATGGTCCTATTCATCAGGAATATTAAGAAAGATCGTTAGCAAGTGTATAAGTAAGTAGAGTCAGCAGAGACACCAAGGCTGGTCCATTTAGTCAACCTACTTTTCCTAGCACTTTGCCTATTAAGTCCTTTTACCAACAAGGTAGGTCTTGGCCATTGTGTTTATAACAGCAGCACAAGGGAAACAAACCCAGTGGCCATGGACTTTCAGTTTATAGAGCATTGCCTACATTCTCTTCCTAGACTGGCACAGTACCCTTGTTTTATAGGTTTATAGGATACAGAGAGGTTAAATGATTTGTGTATGGTCACACAGCTAATCCACAGCAGAGGTAGAGCCAGATCTCAGCCCATTATTCCATATCATGTTATGCTGTCTCATTCCTTAGAAATTAGGCCAAGTGTTCTCTCTCTCTCTCTCTCTCTCTCTCTCTCTCTCTCTCTCTCTCTCTCTCTCTCTCTCCCCTCTCTCTCTCTCTCTCCCTCCCTCCCTCCCTCCCTCCTTCTCTTCCCTTTTTCTCTCCTTCTCTCCCCTTTCCTCTTTTCTGTCATCTGCCTTTATATATTTTCTAATTTTCATATAGCATTTGTGTGTCATTTTCATAATAACAAAGGACAACCACCCAAAATGTGTTATTTGAGTATAGAATTGTAGCTTTTATTCATGGCACTGAGGCTGAAACTGGCAACAACCCATTTGTGTTTGTACACCACCACCACCACCCTCAGATGCATATACTCTGTCTCTCTGTCTCACACATACATATATAAACATTCTCTCTCTCTCTCTCTCTCTCTCTCTCTCACACACACACACACACACACACACACACACACACACACACACACACACAGGCTCATACAACAGAGAACTTTCGGTCCAAAATGCCCATATTATGCATTTCCATAGTCATTACTTTTGCGAACCTGGACATAGCTCTGCAGGTTCATGAGTCATTCTCTTCCCCTATGATAAGTGGATGTCAGGAGTGCTGGATAGGGTGATGGATATGCACAAACTTAGTAAGAAAAAGCATGCAAAGAATGTGCATTATTTGTAGGATATGCAGCCTGAGTGCTAGGAGGTTGGCTAGAAAGTGTTTTGGTTTTCTGTTCTTTTTGTTTTGTTTTTGTTTTTTTCCTTGTTGCCCTTTGCTAGACGAGGTGCCAGCTAGTAAGTGACATTTTGTGGGCTAAGCAATCTGCTCTTTCCTTAGAGAATTCTCCTCATTTGCAAGCAGAAGCATTGAACTTGGCAAGGGAGACTAGAGTGAGGTTTGAAGCCCTTGTGTTTGCAAAGGATTTGGTAATCTGCTGCCCCTTTGCAGCCTCCAACTACCCTCTTCTTCCTTCTGGACCTGCCTTGCTTCTTTAAACTCTCTCACTGTTGCCCCCTACCTGCTCCCTGCAGGCCACAGGCATCAGATTAGGAGTTACCGAGGTGACTTACTCAAAACACACTAATCTCGCCCCTGAGCTGGGAGTGACTGAGACCTGGCCTGGAAGGTGGAAAGACATCAAATTTGAGTAACGGAGAGTTTTAATGAAGGTCTTAAGTCACTTCCTCATCCTTTGTGGAACTTCCGCCTCCTCCTGCATCCCGTTGACTCACTTCCGGATTCTCCCACCGTCTGTTAGTGAGTTCCTTCCCCTGTGTGCTCCCTCCTCAGGACCCTGCAAGGCTGGCTGATGCTTCTCAATCCATTTTGTTGCTGAGAAGATCTAACACTTGGAGACTCTTGGTCTCTCAGCTACTTCCAAGAGAGCAATTTAGGCTCCTGTTGAACACCCATTCCATCTCCTCAGCTCTGTTCAATCACCCTGGAGTTCATCTGAAGTGCCTGTGACTTCCTATTTAGCATTTCCATCCTGTTTAAAAAATGAGGTCTCCTTCTGCCCTCACAGCAGATCCAAGAGGACTGAATAATTAAACAAAATCATATTTCCCAGTCCCTTTTGCCTTCTTTTTATCCATTTAAAGAGCTCTGCCTGACACCCTGATGGGCTTGGACCAGGGTAGGAAGAGGCTGTCAAAGGACAAATTGCATTCTTCACTCAGAGACTTTGCTGGCAATGACATCTCTTGAAAAGCCTAGAACTTAAATTCTATGGTCTATGTCCAGGCCTGGTCACTCCTTTCCAGTCCCCCTAGGGACTCTGTTATCCTGGAAATCCATGCTTGTTCCATTTGAGCCCATTTACCTGGGTCATTTAGCGTCTGTAACAACAGACTGACTGACAGTCTGTCCAGGCTCCGCCTTCTCATTTCCTCCTCCCACTTTCTACACATTTTTTTTTGTAGGTAAGGTCTAAAGGTGTTCATAGCAAGGAGGGAACACTGGACCTTCCGGCAGGTGGCATGTCTGTTTTCAGTTTCATTTGCCTACACATAAAGATGGGGCAGGTCATACCTGCTTCTGAGGACTCTGAAGAAAAGACCTGAGACAGGTAGGGCATAAGGAACAGATCCCAGACTGATGGTGACTACCTGGGACACCTGCGGAACCTCTATAGTGCAAACTTTTCATCTGTAGAATAGACGCCTGCTGTATACATGTTCCACCCCCAAGTCACCTGCTGTGTAGATGGCTCCTCAAACAGAGCTGTCAGAAGGGACATAGCATATCAATAAGTGATATCCAGAACATCCTGGGGGTGCTGGGAAGACTCAATGGAGTTAAAAATTTAAAGTGTTTTCTGAGGCTTTGGGCAAAAGCAAGCTATTCAAATACATAGACCGAGCATCCCAAATCCAAAAATTTCTCAAACCCCAAATCTCCAAAATTGGAAACATTTGACCCCAAGTTCATAGAAAAAGTTAAAAAAAAAACAGCAGCAAAACACTGATTTAAAAAAAAAGACACAGTGTAAGTTTGCATTTTGGATATGGAGGTCAGGTATCCATGAACCATAAGTGAGTTTCGTGTTTAGATGGGGGTCACATCCCCAAGATATCTTACTATGAACATGAAAACAGTTCAGTATCTAGAAAAATTAAAAATATTCTGATTTAAAGTATATATAAGTGTATATAAAGTATATATAAAGAGTGCCCAACCTGCAGTGTTTATTGCTGTTATCCCATTGTTAAGGACTTTAATAGTTTTGGGTCTTCTGATCAAATGGCTCCCGAGAAGACGCTTCCGGCCACCAGGCCCATATTATGCCTTGCATCTCCCTAGAGATGTGGATAGATTTCCTGCAGGTGTCTTGTTAGCCTCACACATGAGCATTACTGTGTGACCAGGAACTTACAACATGCCTATGTGGTATAGCAGTGTGGCATTTACTCTAATATGTGAGCCTCTTAACCTAGGCATGAAAATAGAAAAATGGATCTCTCTCTCTCTCTCTCTCTCTCTCTCTCTCTCTCTCTCTCTCTCTCTCTCTCTCTCTCTCTCCCTCCCTCCCTCCCTCCCTCCCTCCCTCTCTCTCCACAACCTGAAAAGTGAAGCAACAGGGCCTAGGACTAGGAGCGTCCTCAACTCCAGATGCCCAACAGAGGGAAGCCACTCAGCTCACTGTTTCTGTCCTGTCTCAGACAGACCTGCCCACACACAATTCCTTACTATTGAAGGAACGCTGTTACTTAAATCTCATCATTCTTACTTTTGATAGATGGCTGCAAAATGATCCTCTAATCCCCTACCTTTTGTCACAGCTGGCCCTTGATACACATCCTTCGATTGAGCACAGTCAGCTGGGACCTGCTGTGAGTTTGGGTGGCTGTGACCAAAGGTTGCATTGATGAAAGGGGACTGAGGTAGATGGTTCTGGCCATTGCACAGAGTGCACAGTGAGGAGCAGCAACATGGTTCCAAAACTAGCAGAAGCAGGGACTTGGGAAAAATCATGCAAACTTGAATATCATGCATCACCAGCCACACTGTTACTAGAGCTCCAAAAGACTCAGTGAAGTCAAGGCTGTGGTTATATAAACAGAAGCGAAGGTAAGTTGGAGCTGCTCACTCAAGCCAGCTAACTGGTAAGCTTTTTCTGTGTCTCAGTCATCGCAGTGTAAGCTCAAGGGTAAATAAAACAATGGGGCTAGAACTCCTTAATTTTTTTTTAGGTACTGAGCAAACATTTAGTTGAGAAAGATATTCAGTTTTAATGCATCTAAAAACAGAGTTTCAAATTAACACAGGGAAAAAGGACATAATCATAAGACAGAAATGAAAAATTATCATAATGGGAAAACTGGAACATATTTCTGGAAGATATTGATTAAGGAGAAGAGAAATTAAATGATGCGGAAAATTTGAAAAAGTCAGTAGACTTTAATTTTATTCGTTCACTCCAGTGATCCAATCAAAAATGATGGTGTTGAAATAAAAGGGATCTACTGAAAATTGTGGGAGATGGACCTGTAATTTTGTTTTAAAGAAGACAAGAAGTTGTCATTATGAGTTCAAAACCTCCAGGAAATGGACAGTGTAAAACTCAAGTCAAGAATGCAGCAGGCTACCTCAGGTGGAGTGCTCAGACATAAGCTCACTGCCATGTGTGTTGAGAACTGAAGCCTAAAAGGAGCTTGTCTTGTGGAAAGCGAGAAAGGGGCCAGCAACAGAAGAACATTCTAGGTGTGGGAGTTTGAGCATGCTCCTTTCCAGGATCTGAAGTGGGCCACTGGTTGCAGAGAGCAAGACAACTCAGCTTCAGCCACGCTTGGAAGGAAGCAACTGGCTTTCAAGTCCCTGAATCAGGCAAGAGGCTTGAGATGTACTGCAAGACACTAGTTCTCAAACTTGAACATGAGCCAGAATCACGTGGAGGGCTAACTATGGGTTTCTGGCCCTCACCCCATAGTTTCTAGGGTCTGGGAAGGCACATCCCTAGCAAGTTGCCAGGTGATGTTGATACTGCTGGTCCTGAGAGTAGACAAAGGGGACTCCTTTTCAAGTCATCAGTAAGAAGTCTATCCAACAGATGTTTGCCCTAATTAGGTTTGTATTGGTATGACAAAACATTCTAACCATCCTGATCAATCCATTACTGAGTGAGGAACAGGACAGAAACTCAAGGCAGGAGCCTGGAGGTGTGGACTGAAGTGCAGATCATAAGGAACTCTTCTTACTGGCTTGGCTCTCCATGGCTTGCTTAGTTTGCTTCCTTATACAGCCCAGGCCCACTTGCCCAGGGGGTGGCACCTCCCACAGTGGGATAGGCCTGTTTACCTCAATCATTCATTCTAAAAACTGCCTTATAGTCTTATCTACAATCCAATCTGATGGAGGCATATTCTCAATTGAGGTCCCCTTTTCCCAGACAACATTTGCTTGTGTGCAAGCTATTGGAAAAACAAAACAAAACAAAACACAAAAACAAACAACAACAACAAATCAGTACAATGCTCCATAGACTTGGCAGAACTTGGTGATACACAGAATATATGGATGAAGGAGGAAAGAAATCAAAGATAATTGCAAAATAACAATCCTGTGTGAACAGTAAAACTCAGAGAGAAAACATACACAGATTGGGTGATAAGATGGCGTGGAATGTGGGTATCTCTTTGGGTTTAAAAGGATGTAGTTAATCTCAGAGACAGATGCTTTTCACAAAAGGGAACAAAGAATGTATACTTATAGGTCAGGGAGCACAAAGGGGCAAGAATAAGGCACTGTAATGTAGGGCTTCCCCAGTGCTCCCTGGCCAATTCTTTTCCCCATAAACTCATAATCAACCAATCACCTATGGACTTGCCTTACCTAAGGACTGACCAAATACTGCAAGAATTCTTCATCCCCCAGCAGATAGTATATAGTTAGTCTTGTGTCACAGATACCACACCTCATGGCAAAGGTTGGCTGGCTCATTCTTGCCAATTCCCTCCTCTACCATCTCACAGGACAATGGCCTCAACACATCCACCCCAAGGTGAACCAAACCATTTCCTCTGACCATTGACCATGCTGCCTAAGGTCCTGTACTTCAACGAAGTGGACCACATCCAGTGAGCCCTGCCCAGTTTCTCAAACAAGAACATTCCACTATTCTCATGCAAACTGAACTTCAAGACTTTAGTTCCAGCAGAGTCCTAGGTTAATCTTTTCAACAATCTGCGGATACATCCGAGATAGGAGAACAATGTTTCTGGGCAGAAGAACGAAATCAGTGAGTAACGTGAAGCATGGTCTACTACAAAGAGGTTAGGATGCAGTGGAAGAATAGCATTGCGACTTAGCAAGAGAAGTTTTGAAAGAAGCATATTAAAACTAAATCCCTTCCACATGCATGCACATTGCAAAGAGGATCTGGAGGGTAGGGGAAGGAATTGCTAACAAGAGTCACGGAAGCATAGGCTTGCCGTAAGCAGTGGGTCATTGAGAAGGACACATAGGCATAGAGGTCCGAATGCATCCATACTCATTAGCAGTGTAAGAAATCTAAAAACAAACCAACATGATATATGAGCGCATCATGTCTACATTATCGAGAACAGCTATCCTAGAGTGGGTGGCTGGAAGAAAACAGCAATCAGAGCCTGATAATGTGCATCTAATGTTATTAGGTTAAATACCATACATGTAATTACTTAGTGTTGAAAATTATTAATTGTGCACATGAAGCTCATTCGGTGCCCCGGGTACTTGTAGTCCTGCTCAAATTGTGGAATAATTAGCAGATAACGGCACTATTAATTATGCTGAGGTTGATCTAGAAATAAGCCAACGGACCAATCCTGCAAGATGATGACTGTCAATGTGACTCTCTCTTATCTCTGTGCCCTGAGTGGAGCAGATAGGACACTTGATGTCAACCTGAGTCACCTCTGGCCCAGGAGAATGGAGTTCTTCAGGGAAAATTCTAGAGACCAAGATGTCCTATACTTGTGCCAGCTCAGAGACTGTCTGAAAACTGCCAATCACAGTGAGGCACTGTGAGGATGAAGGTGGTCTTGGTCTTGAGTTCAAATCACACTGCATTCATGAGCAAAACTCCAAGTGCCTTGTCTTTTCTGTGTTATCCTTCCTTGACCATATGCTAAATGTTCTTCGTTTCTTGCCCTGTTGATACCCACAAGATCACCCCACACATGTATGACTAGATACCAACAAAGCTCTTAACTCTTCACACCTAGGTTTCCCACAAAGCAGATCTCAACACACTGTGCGCAGCTCCCTTAGCTCATCTTTTCATGGAAGGAGATGGGAAAGTAGGAAGCCGTCCTAATTTGATTGCAGAAGTTCTTGCTCAGGGTTGTCTAAAAGACTATTTTATGGTCATAGGGATCTTATTTGGTACTACCAATGTGCTATGCTTGCCGTATTTGAAATTAAGTGGCTATGAGGACAGAACTTAGTTCTGTTTACAGTTAATTCATTCATATTTAAATAGCCAAGTATGGATGGTTACCAATACAGGATTTTAGAAGCAACCCTGGCTCTGATCCATTCTAGCATTGCCTGTCTGAGCCTCCAGGAGTCTCACAGCCCCTCAGGGTAATGCATGACATTTCATCTTGGGCAATTTCCCTTCTCCTAGCCAATGAGTGCTTCAGTCACTCCAAATGAGTAAAAGCTGCCTAGAATTACTCAGGGATGTGAAGAATGAACATATTAACAGGCTATAGATAACAGGAAAGTCCTTTAAGAATGGATGTGCTGGCTGGGAAATGCAGCCAAGTCAATTTGTGCAAAATAATGGAAGACAAAGATGAGCTGTAGCTGACAGAGAACAATTAAATTTTGTGATGATTTTTGTCTTGAATTATTAATTTCAAGAGCGGTTGCCACTCTCTCTCTTCAACCCATGACCTTAACCTTGAAGCTCAGTGGAAAGCCCTCCACATGCCTCCCAGGGTGTTAAGTAGCATCTCCTGGTTACTTCCCTCATGATCTCCATTCTTCCTTGGCCTGGCATTTCTCTTTCCTTCATGCTCCTGAAAAATTAGACTTACAAGAACAGCTGGCAAAATGAAATCAAGTAAGGAAGATGTACGTGAAACGTGAACACATCTCTATTCAACCTTGTGGGTCACTCTCTGTCCTGGCAGGTCCCCAGGAAGCCACATGGTACTAAAGAGAACAGGGCAAATTGGCAGGGAAATCTGGGAGTTCAATTCCCTCCTGGTCAACTCAGCTCATAGACAAGTTTATAGTGCAGCTGACATCCTTGATATCAGGGCTAAGCCTGATAAGTTCATCAGGAAGGATTCCTCCAGTCCCAGGAAAGCATCTCACAAATATAAATGCATCCCAAGGAGTTTCAGGAAAAACAGTATGTGTGCAGGGAAAGGTATCATTAACAACAGTCATCAGAGTACAGGCTTGTCATCAATGGTGGGTCAGTGCAAAGGTCACAAGTCCAGAGTCACTTCCCAATGGCTTGGCTTGACACTGCCATTACTGGGCACCACTATCCCTCAGCAGATCAAGGTGGCTTGATGTGGATGTTGCCTTTTTGAAAACTGACACTTGTCACCTTGGTCACTTGATCTTACACCTCCTTGAAGCAGCCCTTCCCACATATCCATGTGCACCAACTCTCTGGCACATAAAATGAGATGTGATTGTTTTAGGGTTTAATGGAAAGTACTCTCAGATAAGATCAAAGAAGGGTTTAGTGGTTTAGTTCCATTTTAGTCACTCAGTGGCTGTTGGAGTTTCATATAAAGTGCCATGGCGTCTCTGGTCTATGAAACCAACCTGATACCGTGATCCTACACACACACACACACACACACACACACACACGAGCACACGAGAGAGAGACAGAGACAGAGAGGCAGAGAAACAGATAGAGAGACAGAGAGAGAGTAGGGAATCCTTCTGAAGACTTTCCCAACTGCCTCTCCCTTTGTTTCTTCTGGTTTATGGTGAGTTAGGGAAAACAGCTTTGACTGACTCATTCACTGCTCAATAAGCCATGAGTAGTTCTAGGCTCTATGAACATAGCACTGACTACCAGAGTCCTGATCCTGATGTTCATATTTCAGTGAGGACCTAGATACAGGTACAATAAACACATGCAGATGTGTCCAATGGTATTATTGAGTGCTGAGTGGGAGGTAAAGTAGGGTAAGGATAATGAAAAGGTGACAGAGGCCTAATTAGAATCAAGGGTTAGCCTCCCATTTTTATCATCTCCTCTGTGTGTGTGTGTGTCTGTGTGTGTGTGTCTGTGTGTGTGTCTGTGTGTGTGTCTGTGTGTGTGTGTGTGTGTCTGTGTGTGTGTGTGTCTGTGTGTGTGTCTGTGTGTGTGTCTGTGTGTGTGTCTGTGTGTGTGTGTCTGTGTGTGTGTGTCTGTGTGTGTGTGTGTCTGTGTGTGTGTCTGTCTGTGTGTGTGTCTGTGTGTGTGTGTCTGTGTGTGTCTGTGTGTGTGTGTCTGTGTGTGTGTGTCTGTGTGTGTGTCTGTGTGTGTGCGTCTGTGTGTGTGTGTGTGTCTGTGTGTGTGTGTCTGTGTGTGTGTGTGTCTGTGTGTGTGTGTCTGTGTGTGTGTGTCTGTGTGTGTGTCTGTGTGTGTGTGTGTCTGTGTGTGTGTGTCTGTGTGTGTGTCTGTGTGTGTGTGTGTCTGTGTGTGTGTCTGTGTGTGTGTGTCTGTGTGTGTGTGTCTGTGTGTTTGTGTCTGTGTGTGTGTCTGTGTGTGTGTGTCTGTGTGTGTGTCTGTGTGTGTGTCTGTGTGTGTGTGTGTCTGTGTGTGTGTCTGTGTGTGTGTCTGTGTGTGTGTCTGTGTGTGTGTGTCTGTGTGTGTGTCTGTGTGTGTGTCTGTGTGTGTGTGTCTGTGTGTGTGTCTGTGTGTGTGTGTCTGTGTGTGTGTCTGTGTGTGTGTGTGTCTGTGTGTGTGTCTGTGTGTGTGTGTCTGTGTGTGTGTCTGTGTGTGTCTGTGTGTGTGTGTCTGTGTGTGTGTCTGTGTGTGTGTGTCTCTGTGTGTGTGTCTGTGTGTGTGTCTGTGTGTGTGTCTGTGTGTGTGTGTCTGTGTGTGTGTGTGTGTGTCTGTGTGTGTGTGTCTGTGTGTGTGTCTGTGTGTGTGTGTCTGTGTGTGTGTGTGTGTGTCTGTGTGTGTGTCTGTGTGTGTGTGTGTGTCTGTGTGTGTGTGTCTGTGTGTGTGTCTGTGTGTGTGTCTGTGTGTGTGTCTGTGTGTGTGTGTCTGTGTGTGTCTGTGTGTGTGTCTGTGTGTGTGTGTGTCTGTGTGTGTGTCTGTGTGTGTGTGTCTGTGTGTGTGTGTCTGTGTGTGTGTCTGTGTGTGTGTGTCTGTGTGTGTGTGTCTGTGTGTGTGTCTGTGTGTGTGTGTCTGTGTGTGTGTGTGTGTCTGTGTGTGTGTCTGTGTGTGTGTGTCTGTGTGTGTGTCTGTGTGTGTGTCTGTGTGTGTGTGTCTGTGTGTGTGTCTGTGTGTGTGTCTGTGTGTGTGTCTGTGTGTGTGTCTGTGTGTGTGTGTCTGTGTGTGTGTCTGTGTGTGTGTCTGTCTGTGTGTGTGTCTGTGTGTGTGTCTGTGTGTGTGTCTGTGTGTGTGTCTGTGTGTGTGTGTCTGTGTGTGTGTCTGTGTGTGTGTCTGTCTGTGTGTGTGTCTGTGTGTGTGTCTGTGTGTGTGTCTGTGTGTGTGTGTGTCTGTGTGTGTGTGTCTGTGTGTGTGTGTCTGTGTGTGTGTACACATGCACACATGGTATAGAATGCAGAGTCCTGTGAATGTGGAGCATTATGTGACAGGAACCAAGGGTGTGGAATACTAGATTGGTTAGAGTTCATCTAAGAGATTGCAAAGGTTGGACTAAAGGGGAATTGAGAAGAGGCAGACCTTTGATGTGGAATAGGAGAAGAAAGACAGTGGTTGCCAGACGGGGATCTTACAAGGAAAGAGATTTACCTGTGGATGGAACACAATAATAACCAACCCCCCAACCCCCGCCCCCAGAGGCAGGGAACTCAAGAAAGTGTCACAGATCACAGTCATTCTTACAATTGACTTCCAGGTTTTTTAGTTCTGTGATATGTAAGACTCTCTTCTGGATCAGAGTCAGGATGAGTCCACCCTCTACTATCCTTAAGCTCCTTGGAGGACACAATCCAGTCTTCACCAACAGGAGAAAAGATCAGGTGCTTTTTATGAATTCCCTGATTCCAGCCCTTTGAGAGCAACTAATATTAAAGGTGAACATTTCCATCTATTCTGATCTTTCCTTATAAATATAAAAATACTCACTCATATACAATGTTTAAAAAAAACAAAAATAAAAAACTGACTTTACTGACTATTTAAAAGGCATCTCATAAACTTCTAAGAGACCAAACCCCCACATGAGTACTCCAATACTCTAGTACTAATGCTATATCCTCAAACCGTAGCTATTGTGTAAAAACCAAAACAAAACCTTCCTGTGTTCCCTCTGTCAAGTCCTAACCTCCTCGGCATACTCAGATCTGTCTGCCATTCTCTGTAAACCAAAGGTTCTGGGAACAGACCCTGATAGGCAAGGTTTATTACTGACCTCAGCCCCATCTGCTAGCCATTACAAGGGACGCCCTAAATCCTGGCCCTATCACCAGAAACAGGCTGGGGATAAGGGCATGGAAACACAATAATTTACATTTGAGTGTGCCCTGAAAGGGAGAAAAAGCTGAAGGCTGTGTTGCTATGGAAACCAGGTTCTGTTTACTAGAAGCTTCCTCCACTTGGAGCATAGCAGGGTAGCTTGTATCTGACAGGGTGGTGGTTCCTAGCCCTGATTGTACATTAAGATCTTCTGGGACTGTATAAATATTGGCACCTGGGTAGCACCCCTAAGCCTGGTAGTTTCATTTGCTTGTGACAATGCCTGGCATCCATAGGTAGTTCTAGGGTATAGCAAGGAGACAATCTTCTTAGCAGCACACATTAGTCATCTTTCTGAGTCAGCATCAAAAGTCAGCAAAAATGAAGACAGGACTTTGTTTTATGCTAATAGTGTTACTGTATTCATCCAGGGAAGGGGCCTGTTCATCTGTCCACCTTTCAAAAACAACGCATCTGGAATAAGTCCAACTCATACCCTCTCCTGGCCTGATTTGACCTTCTCCCTGTGGGAAGGAACAGTGTATGTGGAAATCAAGAGACCTCACTGGCCCCGTTCTGAAACACCCGCTGGGCTAAGAGAGCTTAAGCGCACAGCAGCCTTCAAGCACTTGTGAGGTTAGACACTCTCTTCTCGACTTCCAGGCAGCCGCTGACCTGTGCCCTCCCTTCTTGGAGTTCCTTCAACGGGGCAGATTTACAAGGCAGGGAATGGATGTAGGTGGCTGGTGTCCAGGCTTGCCATAATCACAGAGAAGAATGAGCAGAGTAAGCTGGAGAGAGAATCCAACCCTTCTGTACAACACACTCCTGGTGTCGTTAGTTCTGAGGGGCCTCATGTGATGGCTGCCTTCTTCACACAGCTGTTAGAAGCTGTGGCTAACACTAGGTTTAAGGGTCCAGGGCCAAGGATGCCTATCGTGCCTTTGTGTCATGCACCTATTTAGTCAGCACTGTGATAGCTCAGTGCCTGCCTGTGTGGCTATGTGCTCTGGGTTAAGACCTAAAAAACAGGGATTTGGGATCAGGTCCCCAGTAAGTGTTGACAATATCTATAAACTGGGGTGAGATGGTACTTTTTACTTTCTTCAGTCAGGGGAAATGGGAATGAATTAGGACCTTTGGGGTCAGGACTAGTGCTGTCCTTGGAAGATGTACTCTCCCCGATCCTTCCCACCTCCTGTTCCCCCCACCCCAACCTCCAGCTCCTCCCTGCTCTTCTTGACCTGACTCACATTCTTCTCCAAGCACAGAGATCATGGTCTCTGGGACAGATCGTAGTCAATTCCAGCTCTCTAATTTACATTTAATTACCTATTTTCCTGCCATTAAGTACTAACCTCAGTGGGCGGGACATCCCAGACTCCAGTACCACTCCGTGGATACCAAGGAAATATATATCCCATGTGCAGTATACAGTGGCGTCACCTCTATACTCCTTCCACCAACAGAGTGCTCTAATCTCTCATAATTGCTATCTTTGCTTCCTGGCTGTCTATCTTTGGGCAAGATCCTCCCCCTTGTTAAGTCTGGTCATGGCCAGTTCTAGATTATATCACTAGTGCTAAGATCTCACTGGTGTGAGGGCTACTATTTTCTTCTTTTGTAAGTGTCTCAGCTTTTTGAAGCAGTCTTGCTTTAGTAGCCATAGCTGGCATTGAACTTGCTGCAGTCCTGCCTCTGCCTCCCAAGTGCCGGGATTAAATGTGTGGGTGGGTGGCAGTGTGACCCATCATTAAATGTGACCTTGTGTGTGAAGTGCTGCTGGTGTGAGCCTTACAGGGTCAGCAGTGGGCAATGCTCACTGTCCTGCTGTGGTCACACTATCCTCTATTACCTGTGTGATAGGCATCATCTGTAATCAGCCAAATGAAGTAGGAAATGGTACCAAACTAACCACTTTAGACTTGGTTATGAATTCTGATTAAAAATCAATAGCAAGAAAATAGGTTGCAAGGTGATTATGATCAGGAGACAGTTATCCAGACCGTGGACCTTAGTCACTGACAGATTGATGTGGTCATTAGACAGGAAGTGGTATCTTGTAAAGGAGTGAATATTAATGAGAACTGGAGCAGAGATCTTTTCCCTGGACAGTTAAGCTTCAGGTAAGTCAACAACAGGCAGGGCTTGTGTAGAGCACTGGCCAGTAAGAGCGTCTTCATTTGGAGGGGATTAGTGTATAAGAACAGCCTACAAACTTCCTAACTACTGTAAGTCCACAATGAATCTATATGCCAATATGCAGTCTTCTATGTATTATGGGATCACAGTTTTAAAATCAGCTGAGGTGATGATTTGAACTCCCATTTAGTGTAGAGAAGCTGCCTCCTCTGTGTTCCCTCTGTTCCTTCTAAAGCCACTCCAAAGACTGGGTCACTCCAGGTCTCATTCCTTTCCTTTGTGCTCAGTTAACAAATGCTGACATGCTAAACAGCCAAGAAGGTAGAGATGTTTAGAATGAGAGCCTGTTTCTAAGGCTACCTTTGTACATTTGGATTATCAGACTGAGGCACAGACTCCGAATGAAGATGTGAACACCAAAGCATGTGGGTGGAGGAGAACACACTTTGTCATGTCCTACCTACTCTGTGGAGAAGTGAAGGTCTTCATACGGAGGCATGATGAACACTGCACACACAAGGAAGTCATCTTTCATCACCGTGCTATTTTGCTTAAAGCTCCAACTGCTACATAATGTCTTAAAATTTGTCAAATTGTGCACAGTACACTGACTTCATAGGAGAAAAATGGACTCTCTAAAAACATCAAAAGTCAGACATTCCTATGAGAACAAGGCATTATAACTCAAAAGTCCTGCAGATAAATAATAATTAGGAATGACATTTACCCAGGAGAGCAGACAGAAAA